>JAXCGZ010015378.1:80000-91207 GCA_037179515.1 Halocaridina rubra | reverse complement strand
ATAATATATATATATATATATATATATATATATATATATATATATATATATATATATATATATATATATATATATATATATATATATATATATATATATATATTAATTAATAATATCCTTTTATAATTCATAGCATACAGACCCTTCATATGACAGTATATTATGGGCAGTGGCATTTCTATGTTTTCAATTCTTATGAAATATGTTTTTAAATGTGAAAATCTTTATTCAGAGCTTTATCAAAATTACTTCTGAAATGCCTTTATATACATATCACACTATCTCGTTAAAAAAAAATATACAGTAAACTTTTTCTTTATCTGAAAAAAAACTTGCATGTGTTAAATTGAAATAAGCAAAAGTGACAAAATCCCAAGAAACAATAAATACAGAACATATTTGTATATGTCAACAAATGAAACTTCCTTTAATAACAAGCATTATATAAGAATATTACCAACTGCATCATATGACCTTTGTATTCCCAAAATTACGTGAAAACTGCATAATATCTGATTGGCTCATATGATGTTTATTGGACTAGTAATAATATTTCCTGTCATATTTTGTTTTCGAAGAGAGTAATGATCTGATTAGTGGTTTGTGCTACTAAAATAACGTAAAAATTAAGAATTGTTGGCAGAGAACGATTAGGATATTTTTTAGGAATTGTTAAAGGATTGTTATAATTATCATTATTATTATTATTATTATAATTATTATTTTTATTATTATTATTATAATTATTATTATTAATATTATTATTATTATTATTATTATTATTATTATTATTATTATTATTGTTATTATTATTATTATTATTATTATTATTATTATTATTATTATTATTATTATTATTATTATTATTATTATTATTATTAGGATAATAATAATAAACATGCTCTATTAACATTTTTGAAATATGAGTAAACCCATTCTACATCAATATTCCGTAAAATGCTTGCCAAAAAGGTGGTACAACAATATTGGAATGCGTGGTAAGGTTATTGTAAGTATGTTTCAGGAGGCCGTGGGTCCAAGTTGACTGGAGGGGTGCATGTATAGTCACACTTTATAAAAGGAAAAGAGGTAAGTATGAGTGTCGTTGTCTTAGAGGAATTAGTTTGTTGAGTGTAGTTGGTAAGGTATGTGGAAGTGTTAATTGAGAGATTTAGAAATGGTACTGAGAAATTGATCCAGGATGCACAGTGTGGGCTTAGGAAAGGAAGAGGGTGTGTGGATTAGTTTTGTGATAAAATAGGTTTGCGAGAAGTTCTTAAAGATAGGTAAGGACATTTCTTTGGGCCTTTGTGAATTTGGAGAAATCCTTATGACAGAGTTGATGGAGGGCGTTGTGGAGGGTATTGCAATTGTGTGGAATAAGTGAGTATATTGAATACAGTCAAAAGTGTTTACATGGATAGTAAAGCATATGTTAGAGCCGAGAATTGTATGCTTGATTAATTTTTGGTGAATGAGATATTAAGTCAAGCTTCATAATGTTGCCATGATTGCTTAATATGTATATAGATGAAATGCTAAGGGATTGGAATTAGTAGGTGAGAATTAAAGGCTAGGAATAATTTTTATTTTCATTTTTTAGTTTTGTATTTAAATAATGTCAAAAGTCTGAGGCATGAATAGAACTCCTTAATTGCTAAATGTCTCAGCTGTTAGATTTTAGTTTTCTTGATTGCTGCTTTACAGTTGGCTATCATAAACCTCTTCTCCCTACGCTTACAAAAACGTAATTAAATATATCTCACATGAATCTGATGAATCATATATAGTTAACTTGACAGCAATATTCATTTTAATTGGTGCAAAGTATATTTTGATCGTCCACACTCTCATATTTCAGTTTTATAATCCAGGAAGCTGTTTCTGTAGTTATTTGTTTTAGAATTAATTGAAATATTCTATAATGAAAATTTATCTCATATATTGTTTTTAAGGAAATTTCTGATACACATGAAAAATCAATATTCCTATCTGTGATATAAAATATTTATTTCAACAATACATGACAGCATTGATATGTGCATAAATATGTTCAAATTCACTTTCACTCCTCCTTCATCAGTTCCTCCTACACTGTGCAAGTCTTTGGCACTTCGAGTACACCAAACATGATGTTGTGTATAACTTTCTTTTTTATTTTCCATGGAATGATTACTTCTTTAGCACCTACGCACTTGAACAGGTACCTCTAAAAGTTTCTGAGATCATGGCCTTTAGAATGGAGGAATACATCCCCTCCTTTATCAAAACTTTTTCTCCCTTTATCATTGGTTTGACTATGCCTGCAACATGACTATTCAGGCCAGGGATTAGGCATGCCGGTTGTTACAACCTTCTCCTTCTGATTCTAACAGCTATGCTTTTATTATGGATAGGAATCACTGCACAGCTTAGACTCGCAAGTCTAAATCTTCCTTTTTAAGAGAGGAAAGTAGATGGCATGAACTTTTCTCGCATTGATAAATGTGTCTGGCCCTTAGTCAAAAAACTCTCCAAAAACTTTTGTAACTCAAACTTTCCCTCTCTCATTCTTCATGAATATTCTGCAGCTTGCTCTACCTTTGTTAAAGCCACACTCTGGTTCTCAACTTTCTGCTAACTCTTCCTTAAACGATTTCTGTACACCTGACTCTCGTACTTTACCCCTTATAACCTCATGAACTCCCTATTTTTTTCTTTAGCAAATTCTGTAAGATTTTCCACTGTCTAAAGACGAACAAAGCATCCGAACCTGATGGTACCCCTGCAAGCTTCCTCTTGTAGTTTGCAGATGAACTGGCTCCCGTGTTTTGCCGTCATTTTCACCTCAGTCTCTCTACTAGTGTTTAACCTTCCTATTTGGAATCACACTTTAGTTCAGCCTGTTCCTAAGAAGAGTAACCATTCTATTCCTTCTAACTACCAACCAATTGCCCTAACTTCTGCTATCACTAAAGTATTTGAAACACCGCTCAATTTCACTTCTTGAAACACTTTGAATCTAACTCGCTTATTTCAGATCACCAATAAGGATTCCACAAGGCAAGATCCACTGGTGACCATTTGCCTTATCTCATTCATGTATTCTCATCTTCTCTGAGGAACTATGGGGAATCCTTTGTCGCCACCCTTTATATCTCTAAGGTTTTTGACAATGTGACACAAGGCTCCTTGCTTATGGCTTTACCCCTTTTCTTTTTTTTATTCTAATATTTCCAGTTTTAATTCGGAAGGTTTTGTATCTGTTGTTGTTGATGCCAGAACATCTACCTCATTCCCAGCTGCAAGTGGTATTGCATAGGGCTCTTTTATTTATCTTACTCTGTGCCATCACTTCATTAACGATCTTCTCCAGTCCCCATCTCCCTCTCTTTGTCGCACCTTTGTCAATTAGTTTACCCTTCATTTTCTATCTACCTTCTCTCTACATCCTTCTCCTGCTACTCATAATCAGTGTTCTATCACTCCTTCTTCAACTCTTAACTTCGATTTACAGAGAGTGTCTGAGTGTGACACCCAAAATTTTGTTAAATTTAATGCTTCCAAGACAGTTTCTGGCTATCATTTAATCTTCTCCTGCTCTTGATAATCCTATTGTATTTGAAACTAACGACATGTACCCTCTTAATTCTATTAACATATTTGGAATTCAGATAGCATCTAACTTGTCTTGGAAAGTAACATTATCCAAATTCTTAAAGCTGCATCTACAAAATTGTGTGTTGTGTTTCGTTTTCGTCATTGCATTTTCCATATTCATTTACTTAAAATATATAAAGGTCTTATTCATCCATGCTTAGAATACTGCTCTCATATCTGGGGTGCTTCTTGTTATACTTAATTCCTTGATAGGTTTGAATCTAAGGCAACCAGACTCATCAATGACTCTTCTCTTTTTTCTGATATAAATTCTCTTTCTCTTCGCCGTAAGGTATCATCCCTTTCTCTTTTCTATCATTGCTACTTCCAACTCTGCTCTGACGAGTTGTTGAAATGCATCCCATTACCTTTTCTGAGGCCGTGTAACATTCGTCAAGAGGCTCTATCTAACAAGTACGGTGTGGATATATGTTGCTTGCTGATTAATTGGTGCAGTGACTGCTTTTTCCCACCTTTAGACTGTGGAATCTTTTCTTTTTCTGTGTTTCCCAGCATCTATGACCTATCTTCCTTCAAAAGGATAATTTATCATTATCTCAGGGCCTAATCCTGTCAAATATTAAGGTCCGTATTACTTCGACTATTTATTCAGCCTGTCCTTTTCCTACTTTTTATCATTCTCTTCTTTCTGCCTTGTTCTTAAGTTTCTACTTTTTCTTTGTTTCAATATATTCTTAGTGCCCGGGCCGTATGTGGCCAGTTTTCATACCTGTCCTGATGTCACACTCATAAAGAAACTGTCATTGTATTTATTTTTTGCACTATCGGCAAAGCCCTCTTTGCCTTGTCGTCGCCCTTGATATCTCTAAGGCTTTTGACAGAATCTGGCACAAGGCTCTGTTGTCCAAACTCCCTGCCTATGGCTTTACCCCTTCTTTCTGTTCTCTGATTTCCTGCTTTCTTACTGACCGTTTTATATCTACCCTTTCTCTGTTACTAGTGGTGTTCCTAAGGGCTCTGTTCTTTCACCTACCCTGTACCTTCTCTTCATCAATGATCTACAGTCCCCATCTTCCTCTCTTTTTCATGCCTTTGCTGATGATTCTACCCTTCACTTTCCCTCTTCCTTTTCTTCACAGTCTTCATCTGTTACTTGTAATCAATCTCGTAGCACTCTTTCTTCTACTCTTAACTCCGATTTGCAGAGAGTACCTGAGTGGGGCACTCAAAACTTAGTTAAATTCAATGCCTCCAAGACAGTTTCTGGCTATCTCTTTATCTTTCTCCCCTGATAACTCTATTGTCTTCGAAACTAATGAAATTAACCCGCTTAATTCAATCAACATATTAGGAATCCATATAGCCTCCAACTTGTCTTGGAGGAATCACATAATCCAAATTTCTAAATCTTCATCCAAATAATTGAGGGTTTTGTTTCGTTTTCGTCATTACTTTTCTTCTTTGCAAATACTTAAAATTTACAAAAGTCTTATCCATCCCTGCTTAGAATACTGCTCACACATCTGGGGTGCTTCTTCTTATGCTTATCTTCTTGATAGGGTTGACTCTAAGGCAGTCAGACTCATTAATGATCCTTCTCTTACTTGTAATCTGGATTCTCTCTCTCTTCGCCATAAGGTATCTTCCCTTTCGCTTTTCTATCGCTACTTCTTCTTCTTCCCACTACCGAGGCGCGTAACACTCTCCTAGCGGCCTCATCTCACAGGTACTGTGTGGAGATTTGCATTTCGTGAATTGGTCGGTGCAGCGACTGCTGCTTCCCATCTACCTCCAGACTCTGGAACTCTCTTCCTCCTTTCGTCTTTCCTAATTCTTATGACCTTTCATCCTTCAAAAAGCAGATCTATCGTCATCTCAGAGACTAGTCCTCCATATCTCTGGGTCCTCTGTACTTTGACTGATTTTTTCTGTCTGTCGTTTTCCTTTGTGTGACATTACCTCATCTCTGCCTTGTCCTTAACCTTTTTCTTTCCCTTCGTCTTAGTATTTTCTCGTGCCCGGGCCTTTATTGATGAGGGCAGTTTCTGCCTGTCCCGGTGTCAAACTCGTAAAAAAAAAAATGCACTGTCAGTTATAGTCAAAACATGCTTCTATTCTTTCGAAACATCTGTCCATGTTCCAAATAAAAATTAAGAGAAACTTTAGGTCTTGGCATTCAAGAGACGGATTGCACCAGTTCTTGTGAGGGTAAGATTACTGTGGCTACTTTTATTGTGTGAGATACATATCTCCTGTTCCTACTAGCAAAAAATAGACAGATATCTATGAAAGACGTCCAGTATTTGCAACACATAAATTTTCATTATACATATGAACTGTTTCCTAGTTATCAGATGACAGTGGGATAAGTTCACATATGTGACTATTGTTGTCAATATATTTTATCTTTTACTAAACACTAAAGTTTTCACTAATAGTGTCATTGAAGAGATTATCAATTACTCCACTATGAAAAACGTATTTTTTCATTTTGCCTTTATTTTTACTGCAACCCAGGTTTTCAAGAGGGCTAAATATGCCTCGTGGATCACTTTCACTCTGTGTTTTGTATTTAGGTCACTTGACAGTATTTCACTAAGAGAATAATCACCTAAAAGAAGAGCATACTTTCCTCACTATTACATGGGTCATTAGCGCTACAGGGACGATTATTTTCGAGCATCTCTAACATTACTTGTTTGTTTCCTTTGCAGCCAATGGCCAGCTTTTAAAATGATATCTTTCACTATTCATTACAGTTGAAAGCATTTTAGTATATTTTTTGTATATTTCCATAAGGAGAGAAAGTCTCCTTCCTTTTGTTGAGGGGTAATCAATCTCTGCAATAACGTTATTTGGAGGTTTACTTCCATTCCGTGAAAAAATGAATGCAGCAAGAGTTTTCTTCGTTGTAAATATGTCAGTCAGTACTGGTTGATGGCAAAATTTCCGCAACTACTTATTATTAAACATTTACTCAAGCTGTGTTTGAGAGTGTTTTCCAAGGAAGGAATGTTTTTAAGATTAACGATCACCTTCGCTGGGTTTACTTGTTATTTTTTTATCATCTCCACTAATTAGGTACGTGGCTGTGTTCAAGACTGGTGCTTCATCCATCTACAATTGAAGAAAATAAGTCTCAGTTTATAATATAGTGCAGAGCTAACGTAAATATTTAGCGTACAAGGCAACGGGAAAGCAGGATACCATCCCAAAGAGAGCTCGACACATCTGACCTGGTTAACGCTGAGATACACACACACACACACACACACACACACACACACACACACACACACACACACACACATATACATACACACACACACACACACACACACACACACACACACACACACACACGCTAAACTCTAAACAATATACCTGTTTCCTTGACCATCACAGTTTGCAAAGTTATGGAGAAACTACTAAGGTAACATATCTCTCTTCACTTGGCATCCTTTAACTTTCTGTCAGTGAGACAACATGGCTTCAGAGAAGGTAGATCAACATTAACAAACGTATTTGAATTTTATGATGAGGTAAGCCGAATCTTACAGGAAAGAGAGGGCTGGGCAGATTGCATATTCCTAGACTTCCAGAAAGCACTTGACACTGTCCCACACGGGAGATTTATTATGAAGCTGCAAGCAATGGCTAGAAGAGGTGGAAATGACTTTAAATGGATAAAATATACTTAGAAGGAAGGGAACAGATGATTAGGGTAAAACACTCAGAGTCTGAATAGAGACGAGTTAGTAGTGAAGTTCCACAGTGTTCAGTTTTAGGGCCACTTTTGTTCCTTGTATATGTAAATGGCCTACCAGAGTCTGTAAATTCATTCATGAATATGTTTGCAGATGATGCAAAGATTGTGAATAAAGCAAAAAACGAGAACAATGGTAGAAAACTTCAGGAAGATCTAAGTAGTCTGCATGAGTGGTCAGAAAAGTTCCTAACGAAATTCAATTATTCAAATTGTAAGGTAATGAAAATGGGTTCAAGTGCAAGAAGGCCCAAGCTTGACTACTCGGTAGCAGGTGTACAACTTCAAGAGACAGAGAATGAGAAAGATCTAGGAGTAAACATACTGGCCGATTTGTCTCCAGAAATGCATATAAATGGCATAGTAAGAGCTGCATATGCTTTCTTAACAAATGCAAGGGTAGCCTCCAGGTACATGGACAAGGTAATGTTCAGAAATATTTATGTAACCTATGTGAGGCCAAAACTTGAATATGCAGCCCCTTTTGGAATTCGGACTTGAAAAAGCATGTAGTTAAGCTAGAAAAGTTCAAAGACATGCCACGAAACTAGTGCCAGAAATACGCAATCTCTGTTATTATGAGAGGCTGAGTGAATTAGACTTACCATCACTCGAAGCTAGAAGATTGAGGGGGGATATGGTGACAGTCTTTAAATTCCTTTATGGTTAAGACAGAGTGGATAGGGATCGATATTTTTCTATTGCTAGTACTAGAACTAGAGGTCATATTTTGAAACTTCATAAGAAAACTTCTTTGCAAGATGTAAGGAAGTTCTTTTTCAGTGTAAGAGTAGTATATAATTGGAATTCGCTAAGCGAGGAGGTAGTTAATGCTATCTCAATCCATAATTTTAAGGATAAGTATGATAAGTATCACTTATTACAAAATGGAACCGATCAGGAGACGGGAGCTTACGAGCTTGGAGTTCTTTCCCGTAAGAACAATTAGGTAATTACAATTAGGTAATTACACAATAGATATATGTGTAGACAGAGAGAGAGAGAGAGAGAGAGAGAGAGAGAGAGAGAGAGAGAGAGAGAGAGAGAGAGAGAGAGAGAGTTGGCTCGATGAATACTGAAACCTAAACCAGGCAGAAGCTTTTGTTTGTTGGACAATAGTTGCTTTCATAAGGGTAAGGTATGGGAACGGGGAAGGGGCTAAGGAAAGGCAGGGGCGGAGGGGCAAAGAGAAATATGGGTGGCAGGATATTCGCTGGGGCCGGGAGAAGTGAAAAGGATGATTTACACTCACATGATATGTTATAAAGTAAGTGGAAACCTTTTTCTTGCTAGACGTCAAAGAATGTTATAACCTGGCAATTATAATTATTGTCGATGGCGAAGGTGAAATTTCTTATTATTAATATATTCTCATATACGGTTACTTAGTTATTTAGTGTTACATGCAGTATTTATATATCTAATTCTTTGCTAATTTATTTTTATACTTATTTCTTTATATATATATATATATATATATATATATATATATATATATATATATATATATATATATATATATATATATATATATATATATATATATATATATATATATATATATATATATATATATATATGTATGTATGTATGTATGTATGTATGAATGTATGTATGTATGTATGTATGTATGTATGTGTGTGTGTACGTGCGTGCGTGCATGTATGTATGCATGTATGTGTGTGTCTGTGTGTGCGTGCGTGCGTGCGTGCGTGCGTGCGTGCGTGCGTGCATGCATGCATGTATGTATGTATGTATGTATGTGTGTTACACCGGAACAGGCAAGAAAACTGTCCTCTTCAATAAAAGCCCGGACACGAAGAAAACATTAAGACAAAGAAAAAATAGGAAAAGGAAAGGCTGAAAGAGTAGTTGAAGTATTAAGGACTTAGAGATATGGCAGGATAAGATCATGAGATGACGATCAATCCGTGTTTTGAAGGAAGATAGGTTATAAGAATTAAGAAAATCAAAAGGAGGAAGAGAGTTCTGGAGTCTGGAGGTAGATGGTAAGATGCAGTCGCTGCACTGACCAATATGTGAGCAATAAAACTCCACACAGTACCTGTGAGACGAGGCAGCTTGGCTACTGTTATGCAGCCTCGGCAGTTGGGGAGGGATGCAACTCGCCAATTCATTAGAGCAGTGATAAAAGTAGAGGAATAATACCTTATGGCGAAGAGAAAGAGAATCCAGATTAGAAGTAAGAAAAGGGTCATTAATGAGTCTGACTGCCTTAGATTTAACCCTAATAAGAAGTAGCACCCCAGGTGTGCAAGTAGTATTCTAAGCAGGGACGGATAAGACCTTTATCGATTTTAAGTAACCGTAAAGGAGAAAAGTAATGTTGAAAACAAAACAAAACCCCCAATTTTTTTGATGCAGATTTAGAAATTTTGATTATGTGATTCCTCCAAGACAAGTTAGAGGCTATATGGATTCCTAATATGTTGATAGAATACAGAGGGTAAACTTCGTTAGTTTCGAAGACAATAAAGCCATCAGGAGGAGAAGCAGATAAACAGAAACTGTGTCTTAGTGGCATTTAAATTTAACTAAATTTTGGGTACCCCAATCACATACACTCTAAAAATTAGAGTTGATAATAGAAGAAAGAGTGTTACAAGACTGATTACAAGTCGCAGATGAATATTGTGAAGAAAAGGGTGAGAAAAAATAAGGGGTGAAATCGTCGGCTAAGGCGTGAAGAAGAGAGGAAGATAGGGACTAAAGAAGATCATTGATGAAGAGAAAGAACAGAGTACGTGAAAGAACATAGCCTTTTGGAACACAACTGGTAACAGGGAATGGGTTAGATGGTCCACCGTCAGCAACCACAGCTATAAAACAGACAAAAAAAAAGCTGGAAAAAAGAGAACAGAGAGAATGGGTAAAGCCACAAGCAGGAAGTTTGACCAAATGAGCCTTGTACCAGACTCTGTCAAAAGCCTTAAAGAAATCAAGGGCGACGACAAATGATTGCCCATAGTTCCTCACATAAGATGAGCATACATGAGTAAGATAGGATAGGAGGTCACCAGTAGATCTTGCATTGTGGAAGCCGTACTGGTGAACGGAAATAAACAAATTAGAAATTAAGACATTTCATGAAGTGAAAATTGAGCAAAGTTTCAAAAGTTTAGCAATAAAAGAGTTTAGGGCCATAGGTCAGTAGTTTGAAGGACTAGAGCTGTCACCCTTCTTAGGAACAGGTTGAACTAGAGCATGATTCGAAGATGAAGGATAGATACTGGTTGACAAAATGAGGTGAAAAAGACAGCAAAACACTGGAACCAGTTTATCTGCAAACTCCTTAAGGAACCTTGCAGGGATACCATCAGGATAGGATGACTTATTCATCTTTAGTGAGTGAAAGCCTTATCAACTCTGTGTGAAGAAAGAATAATGGAGGGCATGGGTTGGAGAGGGGTAAAGAATGAGGGACAGGTGCACTGGAATCATTTACGGAAGAGTTGGCAGAAAAATGAGAGTCAAAGAGTGTCTTTATCAGTGGTAGAGCAAGCTATAAAGCCATAACTGAACGAGTGAGAGGGGAAAAGCTTGAGTTACAGAAATTTTTTGAGAGGTTTTCGGCTAAGGAGAATAAACATATATCAGTGGGAGAGAAGTTAAGTTCATCACCATTCCTTCTTATAATGGAAGCTTTAGACCAGAGGTGGCCAAACAGCCGATCACGATCTACCAGTTGACCATGACCACTTGCTTGGTCGATCATCATTCCCCCACAGTAAGACAAGGCATCAGCTGCTCAGCTCGCCAACATGACAACAGTGCACAAGTTGCATGTGACACATTCTTGTCTCTTGACTCTTCCCTCGCA
>JAXCGZ010015378.1:60000-72500 GCA_037179515.1 Halocaridina rubra | reverse complement strand
TATATATATATATATATGTATATATATATATATATATATATATATATATATATATATATATATATATATATATATATATATATATATATATATATATATATATATATATATATATATATATATATATATATATATATATATATATATATATATGATATATATATATATATATATATATATATATATATATATATATATATATATATATATATATATATATATATATATATATATATATATATATATATATATATATATATATATATATATACACCAGCCACCCGTTTCAGAACTACAGCTGAAGTTTTTTTGAAATTAAATAGGACTGTCCAAGACAGTTCGATCTTAAGTCTTCCTTCAGTTACGGTTCTTTTTCTATACCTACATCTACACTGAATATTCTTGGATATTCGTTATACATATCTTATTATCCTTTCACATCTGACAAGTCATTACACTCTGCAGCTCTGTTTCTCTTTATATATTCTTCGTGTCCAGGCCTGATGAGGGCTGTTTTATTTTATTATTATTTTTTCCCGTCTTGGTGTCTCAATCATATATATATATATATATATATATATATATATATATATATATATATATATATATATATATATATATATATATATATATATGTATATATGTGTGTGTGTGTGTGTGTGTGTGTGTGTGTGTGTGTGTGTGTGTGGTGTGTGTGTGTGTGTGTGTGTGTGTGTGTGTGTGTGTGTGTGTGTGTGTGTGTGTGTGTGTGTGTGTGTGTGTGTGTGTGTGTGTGTGTGTGTGTGTGTGTGTGTGTGGTGATTTTGGCCGACGCCCAGCAGAGGATATGAATAAAAGAAAAAGCGAGGAACGTGATCCCACAATAGCAATATCACTCTCCTCCTCCGGTCATGAAAAATATGAATCTGTGTTTATCTCCTCAAAATAAATCTCTTTCCCTCATCCCTTTGAATGATGCATGATATTGTCTTTAAACCTACTGCTTAGCCTTGGAAAATTTAATATCATATATACAAGAGCATTTCCTATATCTATTGTTTGCATATATATATATATATATATATATATATATATATATATATATATATATATATATATATATATATATATATATATATATATATATAAATATATAAATATATATATATATATATATATATATATATATATATATATATATATATATATATATATATATATATATATATATATATATATATATATATATATATATATATATATATATATATATATGTATATATATATATATATATATATATATATGTATATATATATATATATATATATATATATATATATATATATATATATATATGTATATATATATATATATATATATATATATATATATATATATATATATATATATATATATATATATATATATATATCTTTCGGTATTATATATATATATTTATTTGTTCATTTAATTACGTATTTTATCTATTGCTTGCGCGTATATTTATCTATTTATATCTTTATTATGTATTTATTTAGTAATCATTTATTAATTAGAGTACTAGTCTTGCTTACGTGTTGTATTCTTATTAATGAATCCTTAACAATGTGGCCTTATTATGCTTCTTCATTCTGTCAAAAGATGGCGCTTGGAAATATCTCATGTGCTGACAATACTCTGCATCTCCATGTATGTTGTTACTTCTGATTTTCACTGGTTCTTGACATCTAAGCTTCTAGAAATGTGCTTCTACCCCCATCTATTGAGAGTGAATTTACATAAGCATATGATTCAGTTGTTAACCAAAACTGTTATTATTGTCTTCAGCTGTAAGGAGACACATCTGTGACACACTTTTAGAAAAAGAATTAATTGCAGTTATTCAGGCCCTGATTAGACCCTCTCTCTATTACAACCACAATACATTATATGCACTATATAATCTGTTGTCCCCCCTGAGGGAGAGGGGTTAGAATACTTCCTCCGTGTTTCCCTGCGTGTCGTCTAAGTCTTCTATATGGCGAGGAGCCAGGGGACTGAGAAACCCTTCCTCTGTATTTTCTTTTCCAAAGCAGTCAGAGTATTTCACCTTGTCTCAGGCACTCACCTTATTAGGAGGAAAATGGCTCATGTACATAGAATAATAAAATCTGCTGTAGTTCAGAGAGGGTCCAGCTATGACCGATGATGTTCCGGTTTTACGTCACGGACTTCCTTATCAACCAAGGGCTAGGACGGTTGCCTTCTTGCGAAGGACTTGTTTTGGCAGATGTAATCCTTACGCTGAGTGCATGCCTTTGCTAAACTCAGACCGTGACGGGGCGCGAACCCTCGACCTGACGCCTCAGAGTCGGAGACGCTACCGACTGAGCCACGGCGACTACCCAGCTATGACCGAAGATAAGCGTATTAATGATTCACTGGTGGGTTTCCTTGTCATGTCAACAGGTCATTTTTAAAAAAATATATATATTAAAATGTGACTATATGCCCCAGGAAATCCACGTGCGGTCGCAATACATTTCAAGAAACTACTTTTGTGAAGTGCAATTACACGGAAAAGTGATAAAACTTGCTTTAATATCCTCTTGGAAAGCACTGAACCTTAAACGGCAATTTCCATGTTTGTTAAGCGCCTGTTAAGACGCTACATTGCAGCTGTTTCTAATACCGATTTGTTTCCTGTGCACAGTTTGTTTATTTGTATATTTACTTACATGTTTGCTGATTTAATTTGTATAATTTTCTTTATTATCTTTTTTCCGTAATCTTCTACATTCTAATAGGAAGATATATATAAGTACTCTACCTTAATCTATTTATTTATCTATTTATTCTATAGTCTTTTATTAATGTGCTTACGCAGTTATCTGTTTAGTTATTGGTCTTACCGATAGGAAATGAAAGGAAAACTCTCTCTCTCTCTCTCTCTCTCTCTCTCTCTCTCTCTCTCTCTCTCTCTCTCTCTATATATATATATATATATATATATATATATATATATATATATATATATATATATATATATATATATATATATGAAGAGGAACAATAAGAAGAAGAGTAATAAGAAAAAGTAATAAGCATCAAAAGGAAAAGAAGAAATATAAGAGGACTTAGTCGTAGAATAAGAGAAAGAAGAAGAAGAAATATAAAAGACAAAAAAGAAAAATAGAAGAAAAGTGCACATACGCACACACACACCACACACACACCCTATATTTGTATGTATATATATATATATATATATATATATATATATATATATATATATATATATATATATATATATATATATATATATATATATATATATATATGAATAATTTTTTACGCCGACCGGGACTCGAACCTAGGACTTATGATTACTAAGTCAAGGCGCTACCACTACACATTTAATTCAATTCACAATCTCATTCGGGTCATACAATAACTAAATAAGCACATTATATATGTGAAAACTTGAATCATTTTTTACCCCGGCCGGGACTCGAACCTAGGACTTATAATTACTGAGTCAAGGCGCCACCAACTACCCACCACAGAAGGTTAAAAGGAATCCAACCTTATAGCTTATATCTGCTATACTTAGGAATGAACGCATTCTATCTGAATGAGATTGGGAATTGAATTATATGCTAAAATGAAGCCACGAGTGAGGTTGGGGAATCTGTAATATGAACATAGTGGCATTCAGATAGAATGCGTTCATTCCTAAGTATAGCAGATATAAGCTCTAAGGTTGGATTCCCTTTAACCTTCTGTGGTGTGTAGTTGGTAGCGCCTTGACTTAGTAATTATAAGTCCTAGGTTCGAGTCCCGGTCGGGGTAAAAAATGATTCATGTTTTCACATATATAATGTGCTTATTTAGTTATTGTATGACCCGAATGAGATTGGGAATTGAATTAAATGCCAACATGAAGCCACGAGTGAGGTTGGGAATCTGTAATATGAACATAGTGGCATTCAGATAGAATGCGCTCATTCCTAAGTATAGCAGATATAAGCTATAAGGTTGGATTCCTTTTAACCTTCTGTGGTGTGTAGTTGCTAGCACCTTGACTTAGTAATTATAAGTCCTAGGTTCGAGTCCCATTCGGGGTAAAAAATGATTCATGTTTTCACATATATAATGAGCTTATTTGGTTTTATATATATATATATATATATATATATATATATATATATATATATATATATATATATATATATATATATATATATATATATATATATATATATATATATATATATATATATACATATATATATATATATATATATATATATATATATATATATATATATATATATATATATATATATATATATATATATATATTTCAGAATGAGAAAAAAATCATAATAATAAAAAGAAGAAGGAATATAAGAAGACTTAGTTGTAGAAGAAGAGGGAGGAACAGAAGAAGAAAAGGAGATGAAGGAAAAGCAGAAGAGCGGTGTGTGTGTATATATGTATATATATATATATATATATATATATATATATATATATATATATATATATATATATATATATATATATATATATATATATATATATATATATATATATATATATATATATATATATATATATATATATATATATATATATATATATATATATATATATATATATATATATATATATATATATATATATATATATATATATATATATATATATATATATATATATATATATATATATATATATATATATATATATATATATATATATATATATATATATATATATATATATATATATATATATATATATATATATATATATATATATATATATATATATATATATATATATATATATATATATATATATATATATATATATATATATATATATATATATATATATATATATATATATATGTATATATATATATATATATATATATATATATATATATATATATATATATATATATATATATATATGTATATATACATATATATATATATATATATATATATATATATATATATATATATATATATATATATATATATATATATATATATATAATATATATAATATATATAATATATAATATATATATATATATATTATATATATATATATATATATATATATATATATATATAGATATATATATATATATATATATATATATATATATATATATATATATATATATGTATATATATATATATTATATAATATATATATATATATATAATATATATATATATATATATATATATATATATATATATATATATATATATATATATATATTATATATATAGTATATATATATGTATATATATGTATATATATATATATATATATTATATATATATATATATATATATATATATATATATATCTATATATATATATATATATATACATATATATATATATATATATTTATATATATATATATATATATATATATATATGTATATTTATGTGTATGTGTGTGTGTGTTTTGGTGTGTGTGTATTACATTCTTGAAGTGGCCATTAGAGAGGAAAAAATATGGTGCTGCAGTTCGAGATATCACTCCATCGTTTCCAACCATAATACAAAGTTTTCTAACCTTTCCTTCTTATTATTCTTTTTTTTTCTTTCTTTTATTATATACATTTCAGCTGGAATAGAATTTTTCTTATCAGGAAAAGCTAGAGAGAAAGCATATTTTTTTCCTGATTCCTGTCCAGAAACGTTGCCAAATATTAAAAGATTCCAGGATCGTTTTGAATATCAATAAAATGTTATTGAGAAACCACAACTGTTAAGTATTTCGAAGTGTCATTTTATTTCGTCTTGATACACACACACATACACACACATCTTTTGTGAGGAATATGGGAAGATAGTAGATGGCTGCATACCTGTCACCAAAGTAGGTGTAATTCATGCCAAAGAGAAATGGTTCGATAATAAGTGTAAAAGAGCTAAGGAGTAGAGAGACAAATGCTGGAAAAGGTATAGGAGGAGAAAAGCATAAATGCCTGGCAAACCTACAAAAGAACAAGAAATGACTACCTAAGTAAAATAAAAGAGGCAGAGAGAGACTATGAGAGGGACATCACCAGGAAGGTTAAAGAAAATCCAAAGCTTTTCCACAGCTTAATCAGAGGAAAACTGAAGGTAAAAGAACAGGTTTTAAGGCTTAAGAGAGAGGATGGAAGCATCACTGAGACGGATGAAGAGATCTGCAAAGAATTGAACAAGGAGTTTCAGTCAGTATTTACAGTAGAAAATTCCCCACCCCCTCAGACTGCAGAGATAGAAGCTCAAGGGCCGGTATTAGAGAGCATCAACCTTACAGCCACAGAGGTATGCAAAGTGCTGATGGAGTTAGATGTTCATAAAGCTACAGGTCCTGATGATATATCCCCTCATGTACTTAACAAATGAGCAAACTCAATATCAGTGGCACTAAGTATTATATTTAAAAAGTCACTGGAGTCAGGGGAGATTCCAAGATGCTGGAAACAAGCAAACGTGATATCTATCTTCAAAAAGGGAAGAAGGGATACGGATCTAAACTATAGACCAGTTTCCTTGACCAGCATAGTTTTCGAAGTTATGGAGAAACTACTAAGGAAACATATCTCTCTTCACTTGGAATCCTTCAACTTTTTGTCAGTGAGGCAACATGGCTTCAGAGAAGGTAGATCAACAGTAACAAACTTATTAGAATTTTATGATGAGGTAAGCCGAATCTTACAGGAAAGAGAGGGCTGGGCAGATTGCATATTCCTAGACTTCCAGAAAGCGTTTGACTCTGTTCCACATGGGAGACTTATTAGGAAGCATCAAGCAATGGCTAGAATAAGTGGAAATGTCTTGGAATGGATAAGAACTTACTTAGCAGGAAGGGAACAGAGGGTTAGAGTAAGACACTCAGTGTCTGAATGGAGAAGAGTTAGTAGTGGAGTTCCACAGGGTTCAGTTTTAGGGCCTCTTTTGTTCCTTGTATATGTAAATGACCTACCAGAGTATGTAAATTCATTAATGAATATGCTTGCAGATGATGCAAAGATTGTGAAGAAAGTAGGAAACGAGAACAATGGTAGAGAACTTCAGGAAGATCTAGATAGTCTGCATGAGTTGTCAGAAAAGTGGCTAATGAAATTCAATACTTCAAAATGTAAGGTAATGAGAAAGGGTATAAGTGCAAGAAGACCCAAGCTTGACTACTAGGTGGCTGGAGTACAACTTCAAGAGACAGAAAATGAGAGAGATCTAGGAGTAAACATACTGGCAGATTTGTCTCCAGAAATACATAAAAATGGCATAGTAAGGGCAGCATATGCATTCTTATCAAATGTAAGGGTAGCCTTCAGGCACATGGACAAGGAAATGTTCAGAAATATTTATGTAACCCATGTGATGCCAAAACTCGAATATGCAGCCCCCTTTTGGAATCCACACTTGTAAAAGCACATAGCTAAGCTTGAAAAAGTTCAAAGACATGCCACGAAACTGGTGCCAGAAATACGCAATCTCAGTTATGATGAGAGGCTGGGGGGATTAGACTTACCATCACTTGAAGCTAGAAGATTGAGGGGGATATGGTGACAGTCTTTAAATTCCTTCATGGTTATGATAGAGTGGATAGGGATCGATGTTTTGATATGGCAGACTCTATAACTAGAGGTCATAGTTTGAAGCTTTCAAAGAAAACTTCTTTGCAGTGTAAGAGTAGTTGATAATTGGAATTCGCTAAGCGACGAGGTAGTTAATTCTATCTCAATCCATAGTTTTAAGGACATGTATGATAAGTATCACTAAGTACAAAATGGAACCGATCAGGAGACGGGAAGATACGAGCTTTGGGATCTTTCCCGTAAACACAATTAGGTAATAACAATTAGGTATTCACAGACAAGAGCTATTATTCCCTTTCTGCAGGAATGGCTCAAAGTAAAACCCTGACCTTGCGAGAGGAAAAACAAACTAGCGAATTCCCAGTCACCTCGTTCTGCCCCATATAATCAAATTTTACTACACGCAGGGGAGCAAGATATATATATATATATATATATATATATATATATATATATATATATATATATATATATATATATATATATATATATATATATATATATATATATATATATATATATATATATATATATATATATATATATATATATATATATATATATATATATATATATGTATATATATATATATATATATATATATATATATATATATATATATATATATATATATATGTGTGTGTGTGTGTGTGTGTGTGTGTAAGTGTGTGTGTGTATATATATATATATATATATATATATATATATATATATATATATATATATATATATATATATATATATATATATATATATATATATATATACAAATATATATTTTTTTCTTTCTTTTTTTTTATTCCACATAGTCTTGTGACCTTCATTTATGTAGTAGGTTGGCCCATGGCACCAATTGCCCGTTGTGATACTACAGCTGAAGGGACTTGTGGACTTTAATAAGACTGTCCAGAACAGTTCGATGTTAAGTCTTCCTTCAGTTACGGTTCTCTTTCTATGCCTACATCAACACCGAATATTCTCGGATATTCGTTACATATGTCTTATTATCCCTTCACATTTGACAAGTCACAATACTCCCCATCTCTGTTTCTCTTTATGTTTTCTTCGTGCCCAGGCTTGATGAGGGTAGAATATTATTTTTTTTTTTGGCCTGTCCTGATATCACAATCATAAATAAAAAATTAAAAAAATATGTTAGTTCTCCTTTGATTTTTTATTTAACTTGGACAATAAACAGCATTATGTCATGGGATTTGCTATCCTATTTTTGTATCTTCCAGCAGTTTGTTGTCCAGATAAACTGGTGGGAAGATAGATATAAGATTAAGAAAGAAAGAGGATAGCTAATCCAGAGGCATAGTGTTGTCTCTTGTTATAGTTATAAATCCTAATCTAAGTAAAACTAGCATGTATATATATATATATATATATATATATATATATATATATATATATATATATATATATATATATATATATATATATATATATATATATATATATATATATATATATATACTATATATATATATATATATATATATATATATATATATATATATATATATATATATATATATATATATATATATATATATAGATAGATACATAGATATATATATATATATATATATATATATATATATATATATATATATATATATATATATATATATATATATATATATATTTATATATATATATGTGTATATATATATATATATATATATATATATATATATATATATATATACACATATATATATACACACATATATATATATATACACACACATATATATATATATATATATATATATATATATATATATATATATATATATATATATATATATATATATATATATATATGTATATATATATATATATATATATATATATATATATATATATATATATATATATATATATATATATATATATATATGCGTATATATATATATATATATATATATATATATATATATATATATATATATATATATATATATATTTATATATATATATATATATATATATATATATATATATATATATATATATATATATATATATATATATATATATATATATATATATATATATATATATATATATATATATATATATATATATATATATATATATATATATATATATGACTGTGTGTGTGATTACCTAATTGTGATTACCTAATTGTGTTTACGGGAAAGAGCCCAAAGCTCGTATCTTCCCGTCTCCTCATCGGTTCCATTTTAGACTTAGTGATACTTATCATACCTGTCCTTAAAACTATGGATTGAGATAGCGTTAACTACCTCCTCGCTTAGCCAATTCCAATTATCAACTACTCTTACACTGAAAAAGTATTTCCTTACATCCTGCAAAGAAGTTTTCTTACGAAGCTTCAAACTATGACCTCTAGTTCTAGAGCCAGCCATATCAAAATATCGATCCCTATCCACTCTATCATAACCATGAAGGAATTTAAAGACTGTCACCATATCCCCCCTCACTCTTCTAGCTTCGAGTGATGGTAAGTCTAATTCCCTCAGCCTCTCATCATAACTGAGATTGCGTATTTCTGGTACCAGTTTCGTGGTATGTCTTCGAACTTTTTCAAGCTTAGCTATGTGCTTTTTCAAGTGTGGATTCCAAAAGGGGCTGCATATTCGAGTTTTGGCCTCACATAGGTTACATAAATATTTCTGAACATTTCCTTGTCCATGTGCCTGAAGGCTACCCTTACATTTGATAAGAATGCATATGCTGCCCTTACTATGCCATTTATATGTATTTCTGGAGACAAATCTGCCAGTATGGTTACTCCTAGATCTCTCTCATTTTCTGTCTCTTGAAGTTGTACTCCAGCCACCGAGTAGTCAAGCTTGGGCCTTCTTGCACTTGTACCCATTCTCATTACCTTACATTTTGAAGTATTGAATTTCATTAGCCACTTTTCTGACCACTCATGCAGATTATTTAGATCCTCCTGAAGTTCTCTACCATTGTTCTCGTTTTTTACTTTCTTCACAATCTTTGCATCATCTGCAAACATATTCATGAATGAATTTACAGACTCTGGTAGGTCATTTACATATACAAGGAACAAAAGTGGCCCTAAAACTGAACCCTGTGGAACTCCACTACTAACTCTTCTCCATTCAGACACTGAGTGTCTTACTCTAACCCTCTGTTCCCGTCCTTCTAAGTAAGTTTTTATCCATTCCAAAACATTTCCACCTATTCTAGCCATTGATTGCAGCTTCCTAATAAGTCTCCCATGTGGAACAGTGTCAAACGCTTTCTGGAAGTCTAGGAATATGCAATCTGCCCAGCCCTCTCTTTCCTGTAAGATTTGGCTTACCTCATCATAAAATTCTAATAAGTTTGTTACTGTTGATCTACCTTCTCTGAAGCCATGTTGCCTCACTGACAAAAAGTTGAAGGATACCAAGTGAAGAGAGATATGTTTCCTTAGTAGTTTCTCCATAACTTTGCAAACTATGCTGGTCAAGGAAACTGGTCTATAGTTCAGAGCCGTATCCCTCCTTCCCTTTTTGAAGATAGGTATCACATTTGCTTGTTTCCAGCATCTTGGAATCTCCCCCGACTCCAGTGACTCCTTAAATATGATACTTAGTGCCACTGATATTGTGTGTGTGAGTGTGTGTGTGTGTGTGTGTGTGTGTGTGTGTGTGTGTGTGTGTGTGTGTGTGTGGTGTGTGTGTGTGTGTGTGTGTGTGTGTGTGTGTGTGTGTGTGTGTGTGTGTGTGTGTGTGTGTGTGTGTGTGTGTGTGCGTGTGACTATTTATGCTAAGAGAAACACTTGGCAGAAATCAATATAATTCAACAGTCGTCGAAGGAAAAGGAAACAATTGCGTTAGAGAGTATTTTCAATTTCTTAAAAAATTATGATCACAGTCAAAGCTAAATTAACAGAGGCAGATTCAGTATATATATAATACTTGAAATCAAAGCCAAATCCCTAGGAAGGACAGAGCTAAGGATAATATGTTAATTGCCACTAAATTTAAATTAAAATGGCCATTCAATATCGATCAATATATTTTTTTAAATACTAGAAAATAAATGCTTAAAATTACAAGATCGAATATAAATAAGCCTCTTTATATATTGAAATTGTTTTTTTCATTAGGGAGATTAGAGTGGATTCAAGAAAATTTCTACTTACTATGTTATTAGATATAAGGATTATGAAAGAAGTATATAAATCTATTTGGTGATTATAAGTAAAAGATGTATAAACGCTGCACTATTGACATTTCCATTTCTTACACATGAAGTATGTTGTTTTTGTCTTACATTTAATGGCTTTGAAGTTTATCCTATGTATTATTTGTTTCAATCAGCACAAGGACTGGACCAAGTTGGAGTCAAAAAGTGCTTCCATTATACCACATTTTCCCTTTTACGGTCGGGACTCGAACCAGAGACCAGTAGAACAAGACTCAATCCTGAGTGCACTCAGCCACAGTTGTCATAAAACAGATTAGCTATAGGTGTTCATGAAGGTTAAGATATACAGATGGAACCTCCATATTAGTTAATATTGTTGTGCATAGTGATATCGTCATCTTCGTGACGATAACTTAGCAAGTATTAAAGACACTGAACTCGCGTGTTTATATAATTCTCAATTTACACACACACACACACACACACACACACACACACACACACACACACACACACACACACACACACACACACACACATACATATATATATATATATATATATATATATATATATATATATATATATATATATATATATATATATATATATATATATGTATATACATATATATATATATATATATATATATATATATATATATATATATGTATATATATATATATATATGTGTGTGTGTGTGTGTGTGTGTGTGTGTGTGTGTGTGTGTGTGTGTGTGTGTGTGT
>JAXCGZ010015378.1:35000-47500 GCA_037179515.1 Halocaridina rubra | reverse complement strand
GATACACTGATGACCTCCTGTCCCATCTCACTCATGGATGACTATCTTCTCTGAAGAACTATTGGGAATCCTTTATCGTCGCTCTTGATACCTCTAAGGCTTTTGACAGAGAGTGGCACAAGACTCTGTTAGCTAAACTTCCTGCTTTATGGCTCTACCCCTTCTTTCTTTTCTCTGATTTTCAGTTTATATTCTGACTGTTTTATACCTGTGGTTATGCACAGTGCAACATCTAGTTCATTCTTAGATGCCAGTGGTGTTGCACAAGACTGTTCTTTCACCTACTCTGTTACTAGTCTTCATCAGTGATTTTCCCAAGTCCCCATCCACCTCTCTTCTCCACACCTTTTGCCGACGATTCTACCCTTCATGTCTTCTCTGTCTAATCTTCACAACCTTCACCCGCTACTCGCAATCAGCTACTCTTGCCCTGACAACTAAGATATACATAGACCATCTGAATGGCGCACCCAAAATTTAGTTAGATTTAATACCTCTACGATACCGTTTCTGGATGTCTCTTTATCTTCTTCACCTAATAGACCTATCGTCTTCAAGATTAAGAAATTTACCCACTTGAATTTATTAGCATATTAGGAATTCAGATTGCCTCTAACTAGCCTTGAAAAAGTCACATAATCCAAAGCTCTGAAGCTTCATCTAAACAATTGGGACTTCTGTTTCGTTTTCGTCAGTACTTTTCCTCTTCTCAGTTAGCTGAATTCTATTTGCATAAAAATCTATCTCTGCTCGGAATACTCTCATATTTGGAGTGCTTCTTATAAAGTTGAATCTAAGACTGTCACACTCATCAATGACCTTTATCTTACCTCTGATCTAGATTCTCTTTCTCTTTGCCTCTCTCTTTTGTCTTTCTTTTTCCAACACTGTGTTGATTGGTATAAGAGTAGCATCCCTTTCCCTCTGCCAGGGCCGTGTAGCACTCGTCAGGCAGATTCATTTCACAGGTAATGTGTGTAGGCAAGTAGCTAACGTATTTGCCAGTGCAGCGGCTGCTTCTTCCTTCCACCTACAGACTCCAGAGCTCTCTTGTTGTTTCTGTCTTTTTTAATTCCCATGGCCTTTCTTCCTTCATCTTGTCATCTCAATTACTAATCTTTCCATATTTTAAGGTCTTCATTACGTCGAGTATTCTTTTACTTGTCCCTTCCCCATTCTCTATCATTCTGTTATTTCTGTATTGTTCTTAAGCTTCCATTTTTTCCTCGTCTCAATGATTGCTTGGTGGGGCCTGATGAGAGAAATTTGCTGCCTGTATTGGTGTCACACTCACAAAGAAATATGCAGGCATATATATATATATATATATATATATATATATATATATATATATATATATATATATATATATATATATATATATATATATATATATATATATATATATATGTATATGTATATGTATATGTATATGTATATGTATATATATATATATATATATATATATATATATATATATATATATATATATATATATATATATATATATATATATATATATATATATATATATATATATATATATATATATATATATATATATATATATATATATATATATATATATATATATATATATATATATATATATATATATATATATATATATATATATATATATATATATATATATATATATATATATATATATATATATATATATATATATATATATATATATATATATATATATATATATATATATAATATATATATATATATATATATATATATATATATATATATATATATATATATATATATATATATATATATATATATATATTTATATATATATATATATATATATATATATATATATATATATATATATATATATATATATATATATATATATATATATATATATATATATATATATATATATATATATATATATATATATATATATATATATATATATATATATATATATATATATATATATATATATATATATATATGTATATATATATATATATATATATATATATATATATATATATATATATATATATATATATATATATATATATATATATATATATATATATATATATATATATATATATATATATATATATATATATATATATATATATATATATATATATATATATATATATATATATATATATATATATATATATATATATATATATATATATATATATATATATATATATATATATATATATATATATATATATATATATATATATATATGAATCATTTTTTACCCCGACTGGGATCGAACCTAGGACTTATAATTGCTAATTCAAGGCGCTCCCAACTACACCACAGGAGGTTAAAAGGAATCCAACCTTATAGCTTATATCTGCTATACTTAGGAATGAACGCATTCTAACTGAATGCCACTATGTTTATATTACAGATTCCCCAACCTCACTCGTGGCTTCATTTTCGTATTTAATTCAATTCCCAATCTCATTCGGGTTATACAATAATCAATTAAGCACATTACATATGTGAAAACATGAATAATTTTTTACCCCGACCGGGATTCGAACCTAGGACTTATAATTATTAAGTCAAGGCGCTACCAACTACACACCACAGAAGGTTAAAAGGAATCCAACCTTATAGATTATATCTGCAATACTAGGGAATGAACGCATTCTAACTCAATGCCACTATGTTCATATTACAGATTCCCCAACCTCAATCATGGCTTAATTTTCGCATTTAATTCAATTAACAATCTCATTCGGGCTATACAATAATCAATTAAGCACATTATATATGTGAAAACATGAATCATTTTTTAGCCACGAGTGAGGTTGGGGAATCTGTAATATGAACATAGTGGCATTCAGCTAGAATGCGTTCATTCCTAAGTATAGCAGATATAAGCTATAAGGTTGGATTCCTTTTAACCTTCTGTGGTGTGTAGTTGGTAGCGCCTTGACTTAGTAATTATAAGTCCTAGGTTCGAGTCCCGGTCGGGGTAAAAAATGATTCATGTTTTCACATATGTAATGTGCTTAATTGATTATTGTACAGCCCGAATGAGATTGGGAATTGAATTAAATGCAAAAATGAAGCCACGAGTGAGGTTGGGGAATCTGTAATATGAACATAGTGGCATTCAGTTAGAATGCGTTCATTCCTAAATATAGCAGATATAAGCTATAAGGTTGGATTCCTTTTTACCTTCTGTGGTGTGTAGTTGGTAGCGCCTTGACTTAGTAATTATAAGTCCTAGGTTCGAGTCCCGGTCAGGGTAAAAAATGATTCCTATTTTCACATATGTAATGTGCTTAATTGATTATTGTATAGCCTGAATGAGATTGGGAATTGAATTAAATGCGAAAATGAAGCCACGAGTGAGGTTGGGGAATCTGTAATATGAACATAGTGGCATTCAGTTAGAATGCGTTCATTCCTAAGTATAGCAGATATAAGCTATAAGGTTGGATTCCTTTTAACCTTCTGTGGAGTGTAGTTGGTAGCGCCTTGACTTAGTAATTATAAGTCCTAGGTTCGAGTCCCAGTCGGGGTAAAAAATGAATCATGTTTTCACATATGTAATGAGCTTAATTGATTATTGTATAGCCCGAATGAGATTGGGAATTGAATTAAATGTGAAAATGAAGCCACGAGTGAGGTTGGGGAATCTGTAATATGAACATAGTTGCATTCAGTTAGAATGCGTTCATTAATAAGTATAGCAGATATAAACTATAAGGTTGGATTCCTTTTAACCTTCTGTGGTGTGTAGTTGGTAGCGTCTTGACATAGTAATTATAAGTCCTAGGTTCGAGTCCCGGTCGGGGTTAATAAATTATTCATGTTTTCACATATGTAATGTGCTTAATTGATTATTGTATAGCCCGAATGAGATTGGGAATTGTATTAAATGCGAAAATGAAGCCACGAGTGAGGTTGGGGAATCTGTAATATGAACATAGTGGCATTCAATTAGAATGCGTTCATTCCTAAGTATAGCAGATATAAGCTATAAGGTTGGATTCCTTTTAACCTTCAGTGGTGTGTAGTTGGTAGCGCCTTGACTTAGTAATTATAAGTCCTAGGTTCGAGTCCCGGTCGGGGTAAAAAATGATTCATGTTTTCACATATGTATTGTGCTTAATTAATTACTGTATAGCCCGAATGAGATTGGGAATTGAATTAAATGCGAAAATGAAGCCACGAGTGAGGTTGGGTAATCTGTAATATGAATATAATGGCATTCAGTTAGAATGCGTTCATTCCTAAGTATAGCAGATATAAGCTATAAGGTTGGATTCCTTTTAACCTTCTGTGGTGTGTAGCTGGTAGCGCCTTGACTTAGTAATTATAAGTCCTAGGTTCGAGTCCCGGTCGGGGTAAAAAAATGATTGTTTTCACATAAGTAATGTGCTTAATTGATTATTGTATAGCCCGAATGAGATTGGGAATTGAATTAAATGCAAAATTGAAGCCATGAGTGAGGTTGGGGAATCTGTAATATGAACATAGTGGCATTCAGTTAGAATGCGTTCATTCCTAAGTATAGCAGATATAAGCTATAAGGTTGGATTCCTTTTAACCTTCTGTGGTGTGTAGTTGGCAGCACCTTGACTTAGTAATTATAAGTCATAGGTTCGAGTCCCGGTCATGGTAAAAAATGAATCATGTTTTCACATATGTAATGTGCTTAATTGATTATTGTATAGCCCGAATGAGATTGGGAATTGAATTAAATGCGAAAATGAAGCCACGAGTGAGGTTGGGGAATCTGTAATATGAACATAGTGGCATTCAGTTAGAATGCGTTCATTCCTAAGTATAGCAGATATAAGCTATAAGGTTGGATTCCTTTTAACCTTCTGTGGTGTGTAGTTGGTAGCGCCTTGACTTAGTAATTATAAGTCCTAGGTTCGAGTCCCGGTCGGGGTAAAAATATGATTCATGTTTTCACATATGTAATGTGCTTGCTAGGTTATTGTATGACCCGAATGAGATTGGGAATTGAATTAAATGCTAAAATGAAGCCAAGAGTGAAGTTGGGGAATCTGTAATATGAATATAGCGGCATTCAGTTAGAATGCGTTCATTCCTAAGTATAGCAGATATAAGCTATAAGGTTGGATTCCTTTTAACCTTCTGTGGTGTGTAGTTGGTAGCGCCTTGACTTAGTAATTATAAGTCCTAGGTTCGAGTCCCGGTCGGGGTAGAAAAAATGATTCATACATATATACATACATATACCTTGGCTGTTTCCCCCTTTAATTGGGGGGTAGCCGACATCAAGAAAGGAAAACAAATAGGGGGATTACTTTGCTCTATGGGCAATGACGAGGGAGCTAGCGACCGTTCAGATGGCACTGCTGGAGTGCCACAGCCCATCCTCCCGGCTCTTCCACAACCTGTGTCGCTTCACAACAGCCAGCTCCTCCTACTGCCCCTACCACAGGGCTATCTCTATAAGATGCAGCCCCGTGGTAACAACAGATGCCCATCAGAGCCGCGTCACAATCGCTCGCCACTCATTCCTATTCCTAGCACGCTCGCTTGCTTCCCTCACATCCATCCTCCTATCATTCAGGGCTCTCCTTACTCCATCCATCCATCCAAACCTATGTCTCCCTCTAGCATTTCTCCCATCAACTCTCGCATTCATCACCTTTTTCAGGAGCCTTTCATCATCCATCCTTTCCACATGGCCAAACCATCTCAGAACATTCATATCTACTCTGGCTGCAATTTCTCTCCTCACACCCGTTCTTGCTCTCACCACTTCATTCCTAACCCTATCCAATCGAGATACACCAATCATACTCCTCAGGCATTTCATCTCAAACACATTTAGTTTCCGTCTCTCACTTACTTTCATACCCCATAACTCTGATCCATACAACACAGTTGGCACAACCACTTTCTCATACAAACTTTCTTAACATTCATTTCCAACCCTCTATTCTTCATCACTCCTTTCAATGCATCCAACACTTTACATCCTTCATTCACTCTGTGACACACATCTGCTTCCACTCCACCATTTGCAGCTATAACCGAGCCTAAATACTTAAACTGATTAACCTCCTCAAGTGTCTCTCCATTCAACATAACTTTCAATACAGCGCCATCCTCATTTCTTGTACACCTCATAACCTTACTCTTTCCCACATTCACTCGCAGCTTCCTTCTCTCACACACCATTCCAAATTCTGACACTAACTGACACAGCTATTCCTCTGAATCTGCCACCACCACAGTATCATCTGCAAACAGCAACTGATTCAGCTCCCACTCGTTATCATCCCCATCTACCATTCTCAAACCTCGACCACGCACTTGCTCATTCACCTCTCTTACAACTCCATCAATATACAAATTGACCAGCCATGGTGACATCACACATCCCTGTCTCAGTCTCACACTCACTGGAAACCACTCACTCACTTCATTCCCTACCCTAACACAAGCTCTACTACCCTCATACAAACTCTTCACTGCATGCAACAATTTACCATTGATTCCATATAATCTCAAAACATTCCACATAGCCTCTCTATTAACTCTATCATATGCTTTTTCCAGATTCAAAAATGCAAAATACACATCCTTGCCCTTTGCTAAATATTTCTCACATAACTGCCTAACTATAAAAATCTGATCTATACAACCTCTACCTCTCCTAAAACCACTCTGCACTTCTGCGATCACATATTCTGTCTTATCCCTAATCCTATTAACCAGTATCCTACCATACACTTTTCCTACCACACTCAACAAACTTATACCCCTAAAATTACTGCATTCATACATATCTCCCTTACCTTTGTATAGGGGCACTATACAGGCAATCACCCAATCCACTGGCACCAATGACAACATAAAGCATATATTAAACACTCTCACTAACCATTCCAATGCAGTCACACACCCTTCTTTCAACATCTCCGCTCTCACACCATCCATTCCAGGTGCTTTACCTGCTTTTGCTTAATACAATGCCCTTTTCACCTCCTCTCTTGTAATCTTTCTCTCATTTTCATCTCCCATTACTGGCCCTTGAACCCCTCCCACTGCCACTATAGCTGCCTCTCTATCTTCCTCACATTCAGCAAGTACTCAAAATATTCTGCCCATCTTTTCCTTGCATCGTTCCCTCTTAACATCTGTCCATTCACATCTTTCACTGTCTCTTCTATCCTCGATCCACCCTTCCTTGCTCTCTTAACTTCTTTCCAAAACTTCTTTTTATTCTCCTCATATGACCTACTAAATTCCTGTCCCCACCTAACATTTGCCAACCTCTTCTCTTCCACTACCTTCCGCTTGGTTTCCACATTTTTCTCCCTATATCTTTCATACTTCTCCCTACTTTTACACTGCAGCCATTCCTCAAAAGCCCTCTTTTTCTCTTCCAACTTCATTTTCACCCCTTCATTCCACCACTCGCTGCCCCTCCTCATGCCACCTCCAACATACCTCTTTCCACACACATCACTTGCATGTCCCACAAAACATTCTTTCAGCAACCCCCATTCCTCCCCTAACTCCCCAACTTCTCTTTCTTTCACCCTGTCATATGCCACTTTCAACCTGTCCTGATATTCCTGTCTCTTCTCTGGCTTTTTCAGCTCTTCCACCTTCACTATTTCCCTTCTACATTCCCCCACACTATTTCCCCACTCTTTTGCTACTACCACTTTTGTTTCAACCAAAAAATTATCAGACATCCCAGCAGCCACATCCCTGAATGCATGTACAATTTTCACTCTACCAATCATGCTCTTTGCTACCAACACATAATCCATCAATGCTCTTTCTTTCACTCTTCCATTTGCCACTCTCATCCATGTATACTTATTTATTAACTTCTTCTTAAATAAACTATTACCTATCACCAACTCTTGCTCCACACACATATCTAACAGTCTCTCGCCACTCTCATTCCCACCTGGTACCCCATACTTTCCTACAACATCTTCTATCTCTCCATCACCCACTCTGGCATTCAAGTCACCCAACACAACTACATAGTTCCTTCTACTCAGACCATCCACACATATAGTTAACTCATTCCAGAATTGAATTCATCCCGCTCTTCCTCACTTCTCTCACATCCTGGCCCATACGCACTAACAAAAGCCCAACATTCCCTTCCTATCCTAGCCCTCACCCACATCAGCCTAGATGACACTTCTTTCCATTCCACTACCTGATTTACCATCCATTCACTCAGCAATAATGCCACACCTTCTCTCGCTCTCCCCCTTTCAACCCCAGACACCCTACCCGTCACATCACCAAATGCCACTTCTCCTTTTCCTCTCATCTTCGTCTCACACAATGCCAATACATCCATCCTCCTCTTACCAAACATATATCCAGTCTCACATCTTTTGCTCTCTACCGTACTACAACCACGCACATTTAGACACCCCAAAACTAGAGTTTGGGGTGAAGTTATTCTCCCCTCTACTCCCCTTCTTCTTTGACGTCTAGCAGGAGGTTGATGCAAGGGGGGGGGATTCCTAGTCCCCCCGCCCCGTCCACTTTTAGTCGCCTTTTACGACACGCAGGGAATACGGTGAGGCTATTCTTTGATATTGTGCCCGCCCCACAGGGCATATGAAAATGATTCATATATATATATATATATATATATATATATATATATATATATATATATATATATATATATATATATATATATATATATATATATATATATATATATATTATTTTTCGCTTTGCATCACATGTTCTTCATCTTCTTCTCTCGTTCTCATTCACACACGTCCGTACATTTCAGTTCCTGTTACCACTTCTTTTCATTTTTTGTGGGGTTTCTCACTTTTCTCTCACTTCACCCTATTCAGTGTCTCTCACCCTGCATTTCTTTCTTGCTCCCTCAATTTACTAATTCTTTTATACATTTATTTATATATATATATATATATATATATATATATATATATATATATATATATATATATATATATATATATATATATATATATATATATATATATATATATATATATATATATATATATATATATATATATATATATATATATATATATATATATATATATATATATATATATATATATATATATATATATATATATATATATATATATATATATATATATATATATATATATATTTATATATATATATATATATATATATATATATATATATATATATATATATATATATAATCTTCTTATTCCATATCGTTGCAAATCAGGCAACTGGTCATTATTAAAAAATCGGCTTGGCAGCTATTAGTCAGAATGTCTAATGGAGACTTATGAGTGCTGTGAAACGGGTATTTTCTTCTTATCGAAGTCGGAACTCATGAAAATTCTGCTCTACCACAAACACCGCTTATCTGCTTGTTCGTTCGCTGAACTTTCTTCCTTGACAATCTTGCGATCAGAGAGATGTCAGTGCCCTCTCCTACTGACCCCACTTATCTATTCATGTGCTCACTTGGCCTGTTGAGTTAGTGTCACTAATTCATGAGGCATGCCACTGCCCTCGTCAAGTAATTCCAGTTGCCCTTGGTGAAGAAAAAACTTGTAAGAGGCATGTTTTGTGGGAGTTATTTCAATTCTCCTGTAGTGGTTTTCGGGCACTGTTTATACTGAGCTACTGAGAGGTGACTGTTGGAATCGCCGGGTTTTCCCCAGTAAGATATAAGTCATCCAATCAGACTATTAGCCTTTATATAGGCATCATAGTTCAGACATTTTATGGGGGTAAAAAAACGGAAACATCTTTGGTTATCCCAGTCATATCCCAAACAACGGCCATACAGTAAAGAGTTTATGGAAATATGCCCAATCAGCGAGAGTATGGAAGGAGACATTTCAAACTTCTCTTATTGGCGTTCGCGTAGGAGAGAGTGCTCTTGGGAAGAAGGCACTTACAACTCTATACTCTCACCTAGGCATACAAACCTTGGTGACTCCCGGCCATACTATGGCACATACTCGAAGAAAAAGTATCCATCCAAAGCTTGGTATAGACACCGAAATCCGAGGACAAACTCCAGAACATACAACGATTATGAATTCCAAACAGCATCACAAAGTCACCAAATCCCATAGACAACCCCAAGAATAGGCTGTGACTATGACTACAAATACCTCGTTGAAGAATGGTCATACTGTATCGTTGATGCAAGTGAAGGCTCAGTTCCTTCTTGTTCATTTTGAGGAGATATTGGGAATTATTTTAGTGCATCAGAAATAAACACAGGTCTAGAAAATATTGAAGGGCTCGAAGATATGTGGATCACTGTGCAGTATCAGGAATTGCCATCTCTCATCATAGGGTGCGTTTACCGTTACCCAAATGCACCTCCCTTGGGTATGATCTTTAATCATAATCTTGAAATAATCAGGAATATTTGTATGCTCCACAAACCCGTATATATACTTGATAATTCTAATGATAACTTACTCTCAGTAGATAACAATATGAAGAAGGTGATCAATAATATGAATATTGAAAAATCAGACCCTTACAACCCTTAATTCTGCTAACCTAACCTAACCTAACCTAACCTAATATTCTAAAAAAAATAGTTTCTAGATTCTAAACACGATACGGTAGTAGCATCGAAAGTGATAAACAGAATCATTCCCAATGGAAAGAATACCTCGGAAGGTCAGGATGATATCAGTGAGTTAAAAGACAAAGCTGAAAACTTTAACAATTATTTTGTAAATGTTGGGAATATACATATGAGAAAACAAAAGAAAACATCAACTCAGTGAGCTTTTGTAATTACTTAAATCATTATATTTTCAATATAATCACCGGCGAGTATTTCAAAATTGATCCTCTTGACTGTGCCACCATAATTCTTCCCATTAAGAATCTGAGAAACTCAGATTCTTACGGGTTCGAATGGCATAACCTTTCGATTCATCAGATATACTCTCTCAGTGATTGTAATTTATATCACAATAATTATAAACACCTCCCCTTTTACTAACAGGTTTCAGAACTTGGAAACAATCACATGTAATTTCTTTAATTAAAAACGGTAAAAGAGAAGATGTGATAAACTGTCAGCCCATAGTCCTGCCCCCCATTTTTTCTAAAATATTATAGAAAATTGTCACTAATCAGTTAATGTAGTTTCTAGAGACGAACAGACTGTTATCTGAAAATCAGCATGGTTTCAAACCAGAATTATCAACTGAAACAGATCTGCTCAGTCAAAAATACCATATACAGAAATATAAATAAGATCAAAATCTCATTGCTCTCAAAACCCTTAGGCAGTGTAGACCATAAAATTCTGGTTAATAAAATGCATACAACTAATTATAGACCCATCCAGGTTTAAAGAATATCTAATCGTAGGGAGTCAATAAGTCTTAACAAAAATATTTCTACTACAAAAACTTTAATTTTCGGTGTTCCCCAGGAATCAGTCCTTGGTCCTATCCTTTTCTACTTTTATGTAAATGGTCTGTCTAACTTCATATTTGACTGTTTATTGTAGGCAGGTATAAAGTTAGATGACCCTCAGCTACTCCTTAGTGGTGATATAAAGAATTTCCCAGAGCTATCTTTAAGAGCAAAAAACACTGTCAAAAAGTAAAACTTATTTTCAAGAAATCGCTGTTTATTAACGAAAATGATATGCAATGCATATTTATTCGTTCAAGGTACCACATTGCACGAATTCCAGAAAACATAGAAATTAATTTTTGTGACAGTATCACCACACCATGCAACACTGTCAAAAATCTGGGAATTCACTTTCATAACCACATGTTTTTTTATTCCAATATAGGTGAAATCTGTAAAAAGGTATCAAAAACTTTTATGTACTTATCTCGAATAAAAGTCAATTTTGAGACTACCATTCTAATAATAGGTGTTCAATCCCTAGCCCTCAGTCATAGTAATTATTGCACAACTGAATGGGGAGCTACTAATATGACTTAGATAATTAGAATATAGAAGCTTATTAATTTTGCAGCTCTAATAGCCCTGGGAGGAATAAGAAAATACGGTCACATCACACCGGCTCTCAAGAAACTTGGATAGCTGTGGGCAGAAAACAAGATCGCCTATGCTATTTATGGTTTTGTATACAAAATTTCGAACCACCATTATCCCAACTAGCTACTTATTTTCGCAGTAATCAGGGAAATAGGGCGAGCAAGCACAAGACAGAGTACTGAGTTTTTTATTCAGAGATCCATCACTGATGCAAGTTTTAATACGATTAGTATTTGAGGGCCAACACTCTTTAAAATTATACCAGAATATCTTAAAATTTCACCTTCATCTACATCTCTCAAAGGCAAACTATATAGTTTTCTTTTGGACAAGTAGAGCTACTGATCAAAATATAATCAAACTTAGTTATTTAATGTAATTTCCCTTAATACTAACTATTCTATATGTAAATTGATATCATCTTCTTTGATCTCTAAGTTAAGCACTAATTTTTATCATTATAAAGAGTACATAAATGGTGA
>JAXCGZ010015377.1:22500-91341 GCA_037179515.1 Halocaridina rubra | reverse complement strand
GACACTGAGGACATGAGGAGGAACTATCCGAAAGGAGATTACATCAAAATGAATGAGCTTTTTCCAGTTATTGACTGGAGAACCTTATTTTGCAACAATTCTGTACAAAAAATGTATGACATCTTTTGTGGGAAATAGGGGAAGATAGTAGATTGCTGCATACCTATCACAAAAGTAGGTGTAATTCATGCCAGAGAGAAATGGTTCAATAATGGTGTAAAAGAGCTAAAGAAGTGGAGAGACAAATGCTGGAAAGGTATAGGAGGAGAAAAAACATAAATGCCTGGCAAACCTACAAAAGAGCAAGAAATGACTACCTAAGTAAAAGGAGAGAGGCAGAGAGAGACTATGAGAGGGACATCACCAGGAAGGCTAAAGAAAATCCCAAGCTTTTCCACAGCTTTATCAGAGGAAAACTGAAGGTAAAAGACAGGTTTTAAGTCTTAAGAGAGCGGATGGAAGAATCACTGAGATGGATGAAGAGATCTGCAAAGAATTGAACAAGAAGTTCAGTCAGTATTTACAGTAGAAAATACCCCACCACCTCAGATTGCAGAGATAGAAGCTCAAGGGACGGTAATAGAGAACATCCACCTTACAGCCACAGAGATATGCAAAGCGCTGATGGATTTAGATGTTCATAAAGCTACAGGTCCTGATGACATATCCCCTCATGTGCTTAAAAAATGTGCAAAATCAATATCAGTGGCACTAAGTATCAAATTTAAAAAGTCACTGGAGTCAGGGGAGATTCCAAGATGCTGAAACAAGCAAATGTGATACCTATCTTCAAAAAGGGAAGGAGGGGTTACGGCTCTGAACTATAGACCAGTTTCCTTGACCAGCATAGTTTGCAAAGTATGGAGAAACTACTAAGGAAACATATCTCTCTTCACTTGGAATCCTTCAACTTTTTGTCAGTGAGGCAACATGGCTTCAGAGAAGGTAGATCAACGGTAACAAACTTATTAGAATTTTATGATGAGGTAAGCCAAATCTTACAGGAAAGAGAGGGCTGGGCAGATTGCATATTCCTAGACTTCCAGGAAGCGTTTGACACTGTTCCACATGGGAGACTTATTAGGAAGCTGCAAGCAATGGCTAGAATAGGTGGAAATGTTTTGGAATGGATAAAAACGTACTTAGAAGGAAGGGAACAGAGGGTTAGAGTAAGACACTCGGTGTCTGAATGGAGAAGAGTTAGTAGTGGAGTTCCACAGGGTTCAGTTTTAGGGCCACTTTTATTCCTTGTATATGTAAATGACCTACCAGAGTCTGTAAATTCATTCATGAATATGTTTGCAGCTGATGCAAAGATTGTGAAGAAAGTAAAAAACGAGAACAATGGTAGAGAACTTCAGGAGGATCTAAATAATCTGCATGAGTGGTCAGAAAAGTGGCTAATGACATTCAATACCTCTAAATGTAAGGTAATGAGAAATGAGTACAAGTGCAAGACGGCCAAAGCATGACTACTCGGTGGCTGGAGTACAACTTCAAGAGACAGAAAATGAAAGATCTCTAGGAGTAAGCATACTGGCAGATTTGTCTCCAGATATATATATATATATATATGGCATAGTAAGGGCAGCATATGCATTCTTATCAAATGTAAGGGTAGCCTTCAGGCACATGGACAAGGAAATGTTCAGAAATATTTATGTAACCTATGTGAGGCCAAAACTCAAATATGCAGCCCCCTTTTGGAATCCACACTTGAAAAAGCACATAGCTAAGCTTGAAAAAGTTCAAAGACATGCCACGAAGCAGGTGCCAGGAATACGCAATCTCAGTTATGATGAGAGGCTAAGGAATTAGACTTACCATCACTCGAAGCTAGAAGATTGAGGGGGGATATGGTGACAGTCTTTAAATTCCTTTATGTTTATGATAGAGTGGATAGGGATCGATATTTTGATATGGCTGGCTCTAGAACTAGAGGTCATAGTTTGAAGCTTCGTAAGAAAACTTGTTTGCAGGATGTAAGGATATACTTTTTCAGTGTAAGAGTAGTTAATAGTTGGAATTCACTAAGCGAGGAGGTAGTTAATGCTATCTCAATCCATAGTTTTAAGGACAGTATGATAAGTATCACTAAGTATAAAATGGAACCGATCAGGAGACGGAAGATATGATCTTCGGGCTCATTCCCGTAAACACAATTAGGTAATCACATTTAGTAATCACATTTTCTCTCTTTTTTCTCTTTCTCTTTTCGTTCTATATTCTGTGAAAGGGAAAAAATAAAAATGAGGCCATCTCTTTCCCAAACCTCTCCCACCCATGGGTCGGGAGGAGGGGGTAGCTATTAGGAGACTAAAACAGAAAATCAGGGATTTAGAGGTAATGGTTATAAGCCTTGATGATAAAATTCGGAGTGGAGAGACAAATGCTGGAAAAGGAATAGGAGGAGAAAAAAATATAAATGCCTGGCAAGCCTACAAAAGAGCAAGAAATGACCACCTAAGTAAAAGAAGAGAGGCAGAGAAAGACTATAAGAGGGACATCACCAAGAAGGCTAAAGAAATTTCCAAGTTTTTCCACAGCTTTATCAGAGGAAAACTAAAGGTAAAGAACAGTTTTAAGGCTAAAGAGAGCGAAAGGAAGCATCACTGAGAAGGATGAAGAGATCTGCAAAGAACTGAACAAGGAGTTTCAGTCAGTATGTACAGTAGAAATACCCCACCCCCTCAGATTGCAGAGATAGAAGCTCAATGACCAGTATTAGGGAACATCACTTAAAGCCAAGAGGTATGCAACGCGTGAGGAGTTAGATGTCATAAAGCTACCGGTCCTGAAGACATATCCCCTCATGTACTTAAAAAGTGAGCAAACTCAATATCAGTGGCACTATGAATCATATTTAAAGAGTCACTGGAGTCAGGGAGATTCCAAGATGCTGGAAACAAGCAAACGTGATGCCTATATTCAAAAGGGGAAGGAGGGATATGGTTCTGAACTATAGACCAGTTTCCTTGACCAGCATAGTTTGCAAAGATATGGAGAAACAACTAAGGAAACATATCTCTCTTCACTTGGAATCCTTCAACTTTTTGTCAGTGAGGCAACATGGCTTCAGAGAAGGTAGATCAACAGTAACAAACTTATTAGAATTTTATGATGAGGTAAGCCGAATCTTACAGGAAAGAGATTGCATATTCCTAGACTTCCAGAAAGCGTTTGACAGTGTTCTCATGGAGGTCTTATTAGGAAGCTGTAAGCAATGGCTAGAATAGGTGGAAATGTCTTGGGATGGATAAAAACTTACTTAGAAGGAAGGGAACAGAGGGTTAGAGTAAGACACTCAGTGTCTGAATGGAGAAGAGTTAGTAGTGGATTTTCACAGGGTTCAGTTTTAGGGCCACTTTTGTTCCTTTGTATATGTAAATGACCTACCAGAGTCTGTAAATTCATTCATGGAATATGTTTACAGATGATGCAAAGCTTGTGAAGAAAGTAGGAAACGAGAACTATGGTAGAGAAATTCAGGAAGATCTAAATAATCTGCATGAGTGGTCAGAAAAGGGCTAATGAAAGTCCAATACTTCAAAATGTAAGGTAATGAGAATGGGTACAAGGTGGCTGGAGTACAACTTCAAGAGATCGAAAATGATAGAGATCTAGGAGTAAACATACTGGCAGATTTGTCTCCAGAAATACATATAAATGGCATAGTAAAGGGCAGCATATACATTTCTTATCAAATGTAAGGGTAAACTTCAGGCACATGGACAAGGAAATGTTCAGAAATATTTATGTAACCTATGTGAGGCCAAAACTTGAATATGCAGCCCCCTTTTGGAATCCGCACTTGAAAAAGCACATAGCTAAGCTTGAAAAAGTTTAAAGACATGCCACAAAACTGGAGCCAGAAATAAGTAATTTCAGTTATGATGAGAGGCTGGGGGAGTTTGACTTACCATCACTCGAAGCTAGAAGATTGAGGGGGGATATGGTGACAGTCTTTAAATTCCTTCATGGTTATGAAAGACTGGATAGGGATCGATATTTTCATATGGCTGGCTTTAGAACTAGAGGTCATAGTTTGAAGCTTCGTAAGAAAACTTTTTAGCAAGATGTAAGAAAATACTTTTTCAGTGTAAGAGTAGTTGATAATTGGGATTGGCTAAGTGAGGAGGTAGTTAATGCTATCTCATTCCATAGTTTTAAGGCCAGGTATGATAAGTATTACGAAGTATAAAATGGAACCGATCAGGAGATAGGAAGAATCAAGGTTTGGGCTCTTTCCCGTAAACACAATTAGGTAACCACAATTAGGTAATCACATGCACACACACACACACACACTAATCTCAGGCATAAGCGAATCCCAGGAGCCAACATGGCAGGGGAGACTTGAAGAAAATAAAGCTAGGATTGTAGACTTGATAAGAAAGCTTGGAGTAGTTTGTGGTGCTGAGGATATTGTAAACATTCACCAAATAATTTGAGGGAACGAAAAGCAGAGACAAACAAAAGTAACCTTTGAGAGAGGGGAAACATGTAGATATATATTGTTGATAAAAAAAAAAGTCTAAAAGACCTTCAAGAATTCAAAGAAGTATTCATTAGACGATACAGAACACAGGAAAAGATGGGAAAGATCAAAAACTTGTTGCAAGAGGCGAGAAGGTTAAATGAGGATAGAAATGAAGAGAAGAAAAATTTTCATTTCAGAGTTCTTCCAGACAAAGGGGAGATAAAGAAGATAATGACAGAAGGTCAGGGGATGGGGCCTCATTAAGATTGTTATACACAAATGCTGATGGATTAGCTGGTAAGGTAGTAGAATTAAAAGATAGGATTCACAACAGTAAGGCAGATATAGTAGCAATTACAGAGACTAAGTTGAGTGAGGACATAAACAGTGTCACAGTTTTTCCTAAGGGCTTTAGAATACTAAGGGTTGAAAGATCTGAGAGGACTGGTGGAGGGATAGCACTGATCACAAGTGAAAGGATTCAAGTTGAAGATATAAACTTGGATATAGAAAGTGAATTCAAGGAATTTCTTGTTGCTCGCATAAATACTGGGTCAGAGAGCATTATAATAACTGTTGTATATAACCCACCAAGGAACCAGAATAGGCTAGAAGTTTATTGGGAAAGTCATATAGGTACTATTGAAGTCATAAACTCAGTTGTTAACATGGCATGGGAGAGAAAATGTAGGATATTGATTATGGGAGATTTTAATCATAAAGAGATAGATTGGATAAATCTTGACCCACACAGTGGTGAGGAATCATTCGGGGCAAGATTCCTAGATTGCATACAAGGGAATTTCCTACACCAACATATAATGGAACCAACGAGGGCCAGGGGTGGGGATGAGCCATCACTACTTGATCTAGTATTCACAGATAATGTGTTGGATATTGAAATAATTGAGTATGAACCACCAATTGGAAAGAGTGACCACCGTGTGTTGTTGATGGAGTATATCATTGAAGATATTCTGCCTGAGAGTAGAGGCACTGAGGACATGAGGAGGAACTATCCCAAAAGGGGATTACATAAAAATGAATGAGCTTTTTCCAGTTATTGACTGGAGAACCTTATTTTGCAACAAATCTGTACAAGAAATGTATGACATCTTTTGTGTGAAATATGAGAAGATAGTATATTGCTGCATACCTGTCACAAAAGTAGGTGTAATTCATGCCAGAGGGAAATGGTTCGATAATGAGTGTAAAAGAGCTAAGGAGGCGAGAGACAAATGCTGGAAAAGGTATACGAGGAGAAAAAACATATATGTCAAGCAAACCTACAAAAGAGCAAGAAATGATTACCTAAGTAAAAGAAGAGAGGCAGAGAGAGACTATGAGAGGGACATCACCAGGAAGGCTAAAGAAAATCCCAAGCTTTTCCACAGTTTTATCAGAGGAAAACTGAAGGTAAAAGAACAGGTTATAAGTCTTAAGAGAGCGGATGGAAGCATCACTGAGATGGATAAAGAGATCTGCAAAGAATTAAGCAAGGAGTTTCGGACAGTATTTACAGTAGAAAATACCCCACCCCCTCAGATTGCAGAGATAAAAGCTCAAGGGCCGGTATTAGAAAACATCAACCTTACAGCCACAGAAGTATGCAAAGCGCTGTTGGAGTTAGATGTTCATAAAGCTACCGGTCCTAATGATATATCCCCTCATGTACTTAAAAAATGCGCAAACTCAATATCAGTGACACTAAGCATCATATTGAAAAAGTCACTGGAGTCAGGGGAAATTCCAAGATGCTGGAAACAAGCAAACGTGATACCTATCTTCAAAGAGGGAAGGAGGGATACGGCTCTGAACTATAGACCAGTTTCCTTGACCAGCATAGTTTGCAAACTTATGGAGAAACTACAAAGGAAACATATCTCTCTTCACTTGGAATCCTTCAACTTTTTGTCAGTGAGGCAACATGGCTTCAGAGAAGGTAGATCAATAGTAACAAACTTATGATGAGGTAAGCCGAATCTTACAGGAAAAAGAGGGCTGGGCAGATTGCATATTCCTAGACTTCCAGAAAGCGTTTGACACTGTTCCACATGGGAGACTTATTAGGAAGCTGCAAGCAATGGACAGAGTAAGTGGAAATGTCTTGGAATGGATAAAAACTTACTTAGAAGGAAGGGAACAGAGGGTTAGAGTAAGACACTCGGTGTCTGAATGGAGAAGAGTTAGTAGTGGAGTTCCACAGGGTTCAGTTTTAGGGCCACTTTTGTTCCTTGTATATGTTAATGAACTACCAGAGTCTGTAACTTCATTCATGAATATGTTTGCAGATGATGCAAAGATTGTGAAGACAGTAGGAAACGAGAACTATGGTAGAGAACTTCAGGAAGATCGAAATAATCTGTATGAGTGGTCAGAAAAGTGGCTAATGAAATTCAATACTTCAAAATGTGAGGTATTGAGAATGGGTACAAGTGCAAGAAGGCCCAAGCTTGACTACTCGGTGGATGGAGTACAACTTCAAGAGACAGAAAATGAGAGAGATCTAGTAGTAATCATACTGTCATATTTGTCTCCAGAAATACATGTAAATGTTATAGTAAGGGCAGCATATGCATTCTTATCAACTGTAAGGGTAGCCTTCAGGCACATGGACAAGGAAATGTTCAGAAATATTTATGTAACCTATGAGGCCAAAACTTGAATATGCAGCCCCCTTTTGGAATCCGCACTTGAAAAAGCAAATAGCTAAGCTTGAAAAAGTTCAAAGACATGCCACGAAACTGGTGCCAGAAATACGTAATCTCAGTTATGATGAATTAGACTTACCATCATTCGAAGCTTGAAGATTGAGGGGGAATATAGTGACAGTCTTTAAATTCCTTCATGGTTATGATTGAGTGGATATGGATCAATATTTTGATATGGCAGGCTCTAGAACTAGAGGTCATCGTTTGAAGCTTGGTAAGAAAACATCTTTGCAGGATGTAAGGAAATACTTTTTTAGTGTAAGAGTCGTTGATAATTGGAATTGGCTAAGTGAGGAGGTAGTTAAAGCTATCTCAATCCATAGTTTTAAGAACAGGTATGAGAAGTATCACTAAGTACAAAATGGAACCGATCAGGAGACAGGAAGATACGAGCTTTGGGCTCTTTCCCTCAAGCACAATTAGGTAATCAAATAGGTAATCACACACGCACTAGAACTAGCGGTCATATTTGAAGCTTCGTAAAAAAACTTCTTTGCAGGATGTAAGAAAGTGCTTTTTTAGTGTAAGAATAGTTGATAATTGGAATTTGCTAAGTGAGGAGGTAGTTAATGCTATCTTAATCCATAGTTTTAAGGACAAGTATGATAAGTATCACTAAGTACAAAATGGAATTGATAAGGAAATGGGAAGATATGAGCTTTGGGCTCTTTCTCGAAAACACAATTAGGTAATCACAATTAGGTAATCACACATGCGGCAGTTGAAAATTGGAATTCGCTAAATGAGGAGGTAGATCATGCTAATTCAGTCGATATTTTTATACACTAGTATGATAAGTATCACTGAGTACAAAAGGGGACTGACCAGGAGACGGGAAGCTACGAGCTTGGGACTCTTTCCCGTAAGTACAATTAGATATCTACAATTAGCTAATTACACACAGTAGGGAGGACTCATTCCGGGCAAGATTTCTAGATTCCATACTAGGGAATTTCCTACACCAATATGTACTTTAACCAACTATGGCCAGGGTTGGGATGAACCATCGCTACTTGATATAGTATCCACAGATAATATGTGGGAATTTGAAAAAATTGAGTATGAACCACCTGTTGGAAAGAGTGACCACAGTGTGTTGTTGATGGAGTACATCTGCCTTAAAGTAGAGGCTGAGGACACGAGGAGGAACTATCCGAAAGATAAATATATCAAAATTAATGTGCTTTTTTGCAGTTATTGACTGGAGGACCTTATTTAACAACAAATCTAATACAAGAAATGTACGACATCATTTGTGAAGAATATGGGAAAAGAATAGATTGTTTCATAGTCTTCCACCAAAATAGGATTTTTTTATGTCAGAGAGAAATGGTTCAATAATAAGTGTAGGAGCTAAGGAGTGGAGAAACAAATACTGGAAAAGGCATAGGAAGGGAAATAGCATAAATGCCTGACAGACTTTCAAAAGAGCATGAAATGATTACCTAATTAAAGAAGAGAGGCAGAGAGACTATGAAAGGGATATCACTGGGAAGGCTAAAGAAATTCCTAAACTTTTCCATTACTTTATCAGAGGAAATCTGAAGGTCAAAGAACAGGTTTTAAAGCTAAAGAGAGCAGTTGGAAGCATCACTGAGACGAATGAAGAGATAAGCGAAGAACTGAACAAGGAGTTTCAGCCAGTATTTACAGCAGAAAATATCCCACCCTCTCAGATTGCAGAGATAGGTGCTCATGGGGCGGTATTAGAGAACATTATCTTTTCAGCAAAAGAGGCATGCAAAGCGCTGATGGAGTTAGATGCCCATAAAGTTACAGGTTCTGATGATATATCCCTTTATGTACCTAAGAAATGCGCGAAATCAATATCAGCGGCACTATGTATCACATTTTAAAAGTTTCTGGAATCAGGGAAGATTCCAAGATGCTTGAATCATATTACCTATCTTCAAAAAGGGAAGGAGGGATACAGCTCTAAACTATAGACCTGTTTTCTTGACCAGCTAAGTTATGGAGAAACTATTAAGAAAATAAATTTTTCTTCACTTTGAATCCTTCAACTTTTTGTCAGTGAGATAACATGGCTTCAGAGAAAGTTGCTCAATAGTAACAAAATCATTAGAATTTTATGATGAGGTAAGCCATATCTTACAGGAAGGAGAGGGCTGGGTGGATTGCATCCTAGATTTCCAGAAGGAATTGATACGGTCACACAGGGGAGACTTATGAAGAAGCTGAAAGAAATGGCATGAATAGATGGAAATGTTTTGGAATGGATAAAAACATACTTAGAAGGAAGTAAGTAATGTTGAAGATATATTATTTATACATCCTTTATAAAAAAAAATATTAATCTTTTGCTGATATTGTCTGCAAGAAGACATTGTTTTCACAAATTAAAAATTTCCCATTTTTGTAGTTGCTTTTCAGCGTCTTGAGAATGAAGTAAACAAAAAGGGCTGAAGGACGTTTCATTAAATCTTTCTTGAATTACTATGTATTTATAGAATATATAGGTTTTATACCCGCTAGGCTATGGTCCCAGGTTGCTGCAGATCCATGGATCATAGTTTGTCCGAGAAAAGAAGAAATGAAGACAAAATCTGAGGTGTTAAGTGGAAGCTGTTCTGAATGATTTCCTAGCCTACCTTTAATTGGTGGCACCCTAGGCTAACAATTAGATTTCGATGGTAAAGTAACCCATATACTAGCCTGGCCTAGTGAATTGTGGTAAGTCTTCAAGTGCCTTAAGTTTTTAAGATGGCCGATTTGAAAAGTGTCACAGTGCCTCTGGATGGCACTAATTATGCTACCTGAAAAGTTCAGGTTAAATGGCCCTCATTAGAGAAGATGTTTGGGGCCTGGTAAAGGGAACTGAGACTGTCTCTGATTCATCAGACACTCCTAATTACAGATAATATGTTGTTAGGATAAATAAAGCATTGTCTATTATTGTATTAGCCATTAATACAAAATTACTTTATATGATTGGTGATCCAAAAGATACCCAAGAAGTTTTGAAAAACTTTGTAACCAGTTTCAGAAGAAAACATGGTGTAATAATTTGCAGTAACGTAGAAAACTATTTTCTTGAAGGTTAAGAGAAGGCAGTTCAGTACAGAATTATATAAAAACTATGAAATATATTTGATGAACTATCTGCTTTTAGAGGTCCTATTATAGAAGAGGATAGAGTAGTTTATCTTTTAGCTAGCCTACCAGATTCATGTAATGTTTTAGTCACAGCACTGGAAGCCAGTCCTAAAGTACCAGGATTAGAAACTGTGATTGAAAGGTTACTGCATGAGGAAAGAAAATGTTTGTCTAAATAGAGTGGTAGCTCAAATGTCAATGTCAAGTAAGAAAAGGCCTATGGTGCCAAGAAATCTTAGCCTAAGAATATTTTTAAGTGTCATAACTGTGGTAAACCAGGGCATATTAAAAATAATAGCTGGTTTTTGAAAAGCAATTTTAGGCCTACTAAGCCTAGATTTAAAGAAAAATCAATAGTGCTGAAACTAAATATGAAAGTGATGAGAGTGTGGGGTTGCTTGCAACCCATGCTATGTCAGCTTGTGGTGAAGATGTCATGGTTGACACATGGATTGTAGATTCTGGTGCCACATGCCACATGTTTGATAATAAGAATTCTTTTACAGAATATAGTGATAGGGAAATAATTTCTGTGGCATTAGGTGATGGGCATTCTTTAAATGAAGTTAGTTTTGGCAAAGTAGCCTTGAAAATGTTGTTACCAAATGGCAAGATTAAAAAGTTTACATTATCTGATGTATTGTACGTACAACCCTAGACACTCACCTAGGCATACAAACTTTGGGAAGGCCCGATCATACCACGGCACGTACTCAAACCAGCGTTACACATCCAACGGCAGGTACAGACACCAGGATCCATGGGCTAACCCCAGAACACACTACAATGATGAATTCCCAGCAGAATCACACAGTCGAAACTACAACTATGACTATGGATACCACCCCAATGAAACATGGTAAGAATGTAACATTAGTACATGTGAACGCTCAGTCCCTGCTCGCTCATTTTGAGGAAATAATAATGCTAACAAAAGACTACAACATAGACATCCTCTGTGTAAGTGAAACTTGGCTTCCTCCTACAACTGAAAATAAATATGTGAATATCCCAGAGTTTAAAATATTTCGCAATTACCATGGCCGAGGGGGTGGGGTTTGTATTTATGTTAGAAAATATCTTAGTGCATCAGAAATAACCACAGGTTTAGAAAAAACTGAGGAGCTCGAAGATTTATGGATCACTGTGCAATATCAGAAACTTCCATCTTTCATTGTAGGGTGTGTTTACCGTCACCCTAAAGCACCTACCAGTTCATTCAATCATCTGCTAGAAACATTCAGAAATATCTGTGTGCGTCATAAACCCATATACATACTTGGTGATTTTAATGATGACTTGCTCTCAGCAGATAACAAAATAAAAAGGGTGATCAACACTGTGAAGTTGAAGAAGAGAAGAAAAATTTTCGTTACAGAGTACTTCCAGACAAAGGGGAGATAAAGAAGATAATGACAGAAGATCAGGGGATGGGGCCTCATTAAGATTGTTATACACAAATGCTGATGGATTAGCTGGTAAGGCAGTAGAATTAAAAGATAGGATTCACAACAGTAAGGCAGATATAGTAACAATTACAGAGACTAAGTTGAGTGAGGACATAAACAGTGTCACAGTTTTTCCTAAGGGCTTCAGAATACTAAGGGTTGAAAGATCTGAGAGGACTGGTGGAGGGATAGCACTGCTCATAAGTGAGAGGATTCAAGTTGAAGAAATAAACTTGGCTATAGAAAGTGAGTTCAGGGAATTTCTTGTTGTTCGCATAAATACTGGGTCAGAGAGCATTATAATAACTGTTGTATACAACCCACCAAGGAACCAAAATAGGCTTGAAATTTATGAAGAAAGTCATATAGGTACTATTGAAGTCATAAACTCAGTTGTTAACATGGCACGGGAGAAAAAATGTAGGATTTTGATTATGGGAGACTTTAATCATAAAGAGATAGATTGGATAAATCTTGACCCACACAGTGGTGAGGACTCATTCGGGGCAAGATTCCTAGATTGCGTACAAGGGAATTTCCTACACCAACATGTAATGGAACCAACAAGGGCCAGGGGTGGGGATGAGCCATCACTACTTGATCTAGTGTTCACAGATAATGTGTTGGATATTGAAAATATTGAGTATGAACCACCAATTGGAAAGAGTGACCACTGTGTGTTGTTGATGGAGTATATCATTGAAGATATTCTTCCTGAGAGTAGAGGCACTGAGGACATGAGGAGGAACTACCCGAAAGGAGATTACGTCAAAATGAATGAGCTTTTTGCAGTTATTGACTGGAGAACCTTATTTTACAACAAATCTGTACAAGAAATGTATGACATCTTTTGTGAGAAATATGGGAAGATAGTAGATTGCTGCATACCTGTCACCAAAGTAGGTGTAATTCATGCCAGAGAGAAATGGTTCGATGATGGGTGTAAAAGAGCTAAGGAGTCGAGAGACAAATGCTGGAAAAGGTATAGGAGGAGAAAAAACATAAATGCCTGGCAAACCTACAAAAGAGCAAGAAACGACTACCTAAGTAAAAGGAGAGAGGCAGAGAGAGATTATGAGAGGGACATCACCAGGAAGGCTAAAGAAAATCCCAAGCTTTTCCACAGCTTTATCAGAGGAAAACTGAAGGTAAAAGAACAGGTTTTAAGGCTAAAGAGAGCGGATGGAAGCATCACTGAGACGGATGAAGAGATCTGCAAAGAATTGAACAAGGAGTTTCAGTCAGTATTTACAGTAGAAAATACCCCACCCCCTCAGATTGCAGTGATAGAAGCTAAAGGGCCGGTATTAGAGAACATCAACCTTACAGCCACAGAGGTATGCAAAGCGCTGATGGATTTAGATGTTCATAAAGCTACAGGTCCTGATGACATATCCCCTCATGTGCTTAAAAAATGTGCAAACACAATATCAGTGGCACTAAGTATCATATTTAAGGAGTCACTGGAGTCGGGGGAGATTCCAAGATGCTGGAAACAAGCAAATGTGATACCTATCTTCAAAAAGGGAAGGAGGGATACGGCTCTCAACTATAGACCAGTTTCCTTGACCAGCATAGTTTGCAAACTTATGGAGAAACTACTAAGGAAACATATCTCTCTTCACTTGGAATCCTTCAACTTTTTGTCAGTGAGGCAACATGGCTTCAGAGAAGGTAGATCAACAGTAACAAACTTATTAGAATTTTATGATGAGGTAAGCCAAATCTTACAGGAAAGAGAGGGCTGGGCAGATTGCATATTCCTAGACTTCCAGAAAGTGTTTGACACTGTTCCACATGGGAGACTTATTAGGAAGCTGCACTCAATGGCTAGAATAGGTGGAAATGTTTTGGAATGGATAAAAACTTACTTAGAAGGAAGGGAACAGAGGGTTAGAGTAAGACACTCAGTGTCTGAATGGAGAAGAGTTAGTAGTGGAGTTCCACAGGGTTCAGTTTTAGGGCCACTTTTGTTCCTTGTATATGTAAATGACCTACCAGAGTCTGTAAATTCATTCATGAATATGTTTGCAGATGATGCCAAGATTGTGAAGAAAGTAAAAAACGAGAACAATGGTAGAGAACTTCAGGAGGATCTAAATAATCTGCATGAGTGGTCAGAAAAGTGGCTAATGAAATTCAATACTTCAAAATGTAAGGTAATGAGAATGGGTACAAGTGCAAGAAGGCCCAAGTTTGACTACTCGGTGGCTGGAGTACAACTTCAAGAGACAGAAAATGAGAGAGACCTAGGAGAAAACATACTGGCAGATTTGTCTCCAGAAATACATATAAATGGCATAGTAAGGGCAGCATATGCATTCTTATCAAATGTAAGGGTAGCCTTCAGGCACATGGACAAGGAAATGTTCAGAAATATTTATGTAACCTATGTGAGGCCAAAACTCGAATATGCAGCCCCCTTTTGGAATCCGCACTTGAAAAAGCACATAGCTAAGCTTGAAAAAGTTCAAAGTCATGCCACGAAACTGGTGCCAGAAATACGCAATCTCAGTTATGATGAGAGGCTGAGGGAATTAGACTTACCATCACTCGAAGCTAGAAGAGTAAGGGGGGATATGGTGACAGTCTTTAAATTCCTTCATGGTTATGATAGAGTGGATAGGGATCGATATTTCGATATGGCTGGCTCTAGAACTAGAGGTCATAGTTTGAAGCTTCGTAAGAAAACTTCTTTGCAGGATGTAAGGAAAAGCTTTTTCAGTGTAAGAGTAGTTGATAATTGGAATTCGCTAAGCGAGGAGGTAGTTAATGCTATCTCAATCCATAGTTTTAAGGACAGGTACGATAAGTATCACTAAGTCTAAAATGGAACCGATCAGGAGACGGGAAGATACGAGCTTTGGGCTCTTTCCCGTAAACACAATTAGGTAATCACAATTAGGTAATCACAAATAGTGACAAAACCGACCCGCATAACCCCTAATTCTAGGACTCTTATAGATCTGATAATAACAAATAAAGTGGAAAGTATACCCTATTGGGACGTAGTTCCCTGCCCAATTGCAGACCACGAGCTGAACATTGCTATGGTAAACATAAACAAGCCGAAAAGGAAGCCTCTCCTCAAGACATTCCGGTGTCTAAAAAATTACTCCCCTGATATCTTTTGTGAAACATTAATCAACAACACAAATTCACTTAATATAATTAAATACACAGATAACGTCGATTTGCAGGTTGAGATTTTAACAAAAGTCTTCCTTGAATGCTTAGATAGTTGTGCACCCATTGTAACAAGAAAAATAACCCGCCCCTCAGCCCCCTGGCTAACTAATGACATCAAAGAGGCAATGCAAATCAGAAATCAAATACAAAAAGAGCTAAAAATGAATAGATATGATATGACTCTCCGAGAACGTTATAAAACAGAAAAGAAACGTGTCAGATCTCTCATCAGTGTAAGTAAAAAAGACTTTTACAAAAAACAATTTAATGACTCTAGACATGATACAGCAGCAACATGGAAAGTGATAAGAAGCATGATACCAAATGAAAAGAGTATCTCAGAAAGTTATGAAAATATTACGGAGTTGAAAGACAAAGCAGATAACTTTAATAACTATTTTGCTAACGTTGGCAAAAATACATGTGAAAAAAATCAAGAAAACATCAACTCAGTGAATATGAGTAATTGCTTAAATGACAATTCTTCCAATGAAAACACAAGAGAGTACTTCAAGATAAATCCTATCGATTGTGCTACCCTAATTCTTACCATAAAGAGCCTAAGAAACTCTGGCTCTTATGGTTCAGATGGTATACCATTTCAGTTCATCAAAGATGCTCTACTCATGATTTCATCCTATATTCTAACTATTATGAACACTTCCATTGTTACTAAAAAGTTTCCTGACTCTTAAAAAATATCACATGTAATACCTCTGCATAAAAAGGGGGACAGAGAAGATGTGACAAACTATCGTCCCATTTCCCTGCTACCCATTTTCTCTAAAATATTAGAAAAAAATGTTGCATGCCAACTTATGTCATATTTAGAATCAAATAGACTACTAACGATTAGCCAACATGGTTTCAGACCAAAACTCTCGACGGAAGCTGCACTGCTTAAAGTTACGAATAGTATATATAATAATATAGATATGAAAAAAATATTTTTGCTTATTTTATTAGACTTATCAAAAGCCTTCGACAGTGTAAACCATGAAATTCTTTTAAGTAAATGTATTAACTTAAATATTGATCCAAGCTGGTTTAGCGAGTATCTATCTAATCGTAAAAAGTCCATACGTCTTAACAACATTATCTCTGTGCCAAAAAATGTATCATTCGGTGTTCCACAGGGATCAGTACTTGGTCCTATCCTCTTCTCCATTTACGTAAATGATCTATCTTCTTTCATTTCTGACTGTCTAGTCGTACAATATGCAGATGACACTCAACTACTCCCTAGTGGTGATATTAATAATCTCCCAGAGCTAACTTTAAGAGCAGAAAACACTCTGTCAAAAATTAAAACCTATTTCCAAGAAATTGGGCTGTTAATTAACGAAAGTAAAACACAGTGCATATTTATTGGTTCAAGGTTCCACATAGCACAAATTCCAGAAAACACAACAATTAATTTTTGCGACAATATTATCACACCTAGCAAAACAGTCAGAAACCTAGGAATTCACTTTGATAACCACATGTTGTTTGATTTCCACATAGATAAAGTATGCAAAAAGGTTACAGGAACATTAATGTACTTATCACGTATAAAAGACAATTTTGAGACTACCACTCAAATAACTGTTGTTAAATCTCTAGCCCTAAGTCACATTAATTACTGCACAACTGTTTGGGGAGCTACCAATAAGACTCAGATAAACAGAATACAGAAGCTTATAATTTTGCAGCTCGAGTTGCCCTGGGAGGAATAAGAAAATATGACCACATCACACCAGCTCTCAATAAACTTGGGTGGCTGCGGGCAGAAAATAAGGTCGCTTATGCTATTTATGTTTTTGTATTCAAAATTTTGGACCATCATTATCCTAGCTGGCTATTTGATTTAAAAACAGTCAGGGATATAAGGGGAACCAACACAAGACAGAGCAGTGAGCTCTTTATTCAGAGAACAAACACAGAAGTAGGTTCAAAGATGATCACTATCAAAGGGCCAACACTCTGGAATAATATTCCAGAGCATCTAAAATATGCATCCTCCTTCACAGCTTTCAAAGGCAAACTATATAGTTTTCTTTTGGACAAATAGTTGCTGCTCATTAAGAACTAATTATTCTCATTGTAAGGAAACAAATATGGAAATGATGCCGATAATAACGATCCTGTATCTAGTGGCATACTTACTACTTTATTATTAACATTATTGTTAACAATTTTATTACAGCATTATTATTTGCTATGAAAGCTACATTTAATTTAACTATATGTCTAACCCTCTTATTTATTAGTTTAATTACATGTCTACTTATAAGTTACTATTAATGTTGAATAACCATTGTACAAAATGGAAATAAATGTTTGTTTGTTTGTTTGTTTGTTATAATTTACTTAGTGTATGTAAAGTTACAAAACTTGACAATTTTACTCAGTTTCATGGTGATGAGTGTAAGATTTTTGATGCCAATGAAAACCTAATTGCCGTAGCTGAATAGAAAGATACTTTGTTTTATTTAAAATGTATTCATTATGAACATAAAGTAAATGCTGTATGTAAAGAAAAAGGAAATGAAAATATTTGGCATAGGAGGTATGGCCATTTAGGTGTTGAAAATTTAAAGTTTTTGGTAAAAAAATTTCTTGTAGAGGGTTTGAATTTTGCTGTAGATATAGAACTAAAATTTTGTGAACCTTGTGTAAAAGAAAAAAAAATATGAAAACTCCTTTCCCTTGTAAAAAATGAAAAACTTGTCATAGAACCTCTTGATTTAATTCATAGCGATGTGTGTGGGAAAATGAATGAAAAATCCTTAGGTAATGGTGAATACTTTCTTACATTTATTGATGATACGACTCGTTATGTATGGGTGTATGTACTTAAAGGTAAATATGAAGTTTTTGATAAATTCAGAGAATGGAAAAACTATACAGAAAACCAGATAGGTACGATAATTAAAACACTCCGTGCAGATAATGGAGGTGAGTATACATCTAATGAATTTGAGAAATATATAAAAGATGAAGGTATTAGACATGAATATACTATTCCGAAAACTCCAGAACAAAATGAGGTGAGTGAAAGGATGAACAGGACTTTTGTAAAACAAGTTAGGACTATGTGATAGATTCAAAGTTGCCTCATAAATTTTGAGCAGAAGCATCATCAACTGCCTGTTATTTAAAGAATAGAAGTCCTGCCAGAGCACTTAAGGGTATCACTACCTATCAAACATTTACAGGTAAAAAAACAAATGTTGAGTATTTAAAGATATTTGGGTGTGTTTGTTATGCTCATGTTCCTAAAGATGAAAGAAGAAAATTAGATTCAAAGTCTATCAATTGCATTATCTCAGAGTATGGTACTGATGTAAAAGAATATAGGTTGTATGATTTACAAAGGGGAAAATACTATACAGCCGAGATGATATATTTAATGAGGAACATTGTGGAGTTGAGAAGGAGGAAGTTGAGGTTAAAAATGAAACTCCAACCATTGAGATACTTCATCTAGAAGAAAGTAGTTTTTTTTATTTATTTATTTTTTTAAATAATGATGAAGTATATGAACAGCCTGATCCTGAAGAAAGGCGTTAAGTAAGGGAGAAACGAGCACCAAATATGTATGGTGAGTGGTTTCCAGCTGCAACTTGCAAAACATCTGAACCTAATTCTTTTAAAGAAGCATTAATGGGTGCTGATGGAAACTATTATATGAATACTATGAAGCAAGAAATGAATTCAATTTATGAAAATGATGTATATGATTCGTTTGAACTCCCTGAAGGTAGAAGAGCACTTAATAATAGATGGGTATTTAAAATAAAAATAGCATGTGATGGTTCCATTGAACGTTACAAGGCTCGTCTCAATGTTCAAGGTTGTTCACAAAAATTTGGTGTAGATTATGATGAAACATTCTGTCTTGTGGTTAGGTTTGAGTCTATCCATACAGTTATAGCCTTAGCAGTTCAGAAATGTTTGAAACTACATCATATGGATGTGACCTCGGAATTTTTTAATGGTACCTTGACTGAGAAAGTTTATATGAAACAACCAGGTGGGTTTGTAGAGAAAGGTAGAGAAAATTTTGTAAGTAAACTCAAGAAAATTATTTATGGTTTAAAGCAGTCACCAAGGTGTTGGAACACTTCTTTAGATGATTGTTTAAAAAGCCTAGGTTTTGTTCAAACATCAGCTAATCCTTGTATTTATGTTAATTCAGAAGGAGAGCTGTTCATCATTGCAGTCTATTTTGATTATATAATTTTGGCATGTAAGTCTGATAGTATGATGGAGAAAATTAAAAACTCTCTAGCTTTACAGTGTAAATTGAAAGATCTTGGTGAACTTAAATATTTTTAGGAGTAAAAGTTGATCAGGATATCTCAAATGGTCAAGTGTGGTTAGGTCAACCTTTTTACATTAAGAATGTATTGAAAAAATTAGGCATGAAAAATGCAAAGCCAATGCAAACACCTGTTGACCCAAATGAAAAATTATGTAAAGCGACTGAAAATTGTACATTATGTAATCAAGAGCAATATCAGTCAGCAGTTGGTAGTTTATTGTACTTATCTGTAAAAATAAGGCCAGATGTTACATTTGGTGCGAGTAGTGTTTCCAGGTATTGTTCTAACACAACCATTCAGCATTGGAAAGCAGGTAAACACATAATGAAATATCTTAAAGGTACACAAAAATGATGGATATAAAAATGTTATTGGGTACTTTGATGCTGATTGGGCAGGTGACTCTGAAGATCGTAAGTAGACTTCAGGTTATTCATATCATTTGAGTAATGGTGTTATAAGTTGGAGCAGTAAAAAATAAAGTTGAGTAACTCTTTCAACTGCAGAAGCAGAGTATATGGCTCTAGCTAGTGCAGCCCAAGAAACTGTTTGGTTGTGCAAGCTAGTAACATATGTAAAATTTATTTCAGAAGATCCTATATTGATTTATGAGGACAATCAGCCTACTATTATGTCAAATAATCCTCAATTTCATGGTAGACTAGGCATATTGACATAAAATTTATTTTTGTACGTGATCAGTGTAATGAAATTGTCATTCACCAAGAATATTGTCCAACAAATGATATGATTGCTGATGTATTTACTAAGGGTTTGAATCATGAGAAGTTTAAAAAGTTTAGAAAAATTTTGGGAATGAGTGAAATCTAAATGATTTGTTTAATTTTATTTTCGTTCTTGCAGAATGTAGTATTGGAATAATTTTGTATTAAGTCTGAGAAGGAGTGTTGGAGATATATTATTTATACATCCTTTATAAAAATAAATTATTAATCTTTTGTTGATATTGTCTGCAAGAAGACATTGTTTTCACAATTTTAAAATATCCCATTTTCTGTTGTTGCTTTTCGGCGTCTTGAGAATAAAGTAAACAAAGGGGGGGGGGTGAAGGTCGTTTCATTAAATCTTTCTTGGATTACTATGTATTCATAGAATATATGGGTTTTATACCCAATAAGTAAGAGACGAGAACAAAAAGATAGAAAACTTCAGGAAGACCTAAATACTCTGCATGAGTGGTCAGAAAAGTGGCTAATGAAATTCAGTACTTCTTAAGGTAAGATAATGTATATGGGTGTAATTACAAGAAGGCCCAAACTCAAATACTCAATAGCAGTAGAAGGCCTTCAAGAGACAAAGAAGGATAGAAATCTAGGAGCAAACATACTGGCAGAATTGTCTCCAGAAATACATATAAATGGCATAGTAAGGGCAGCATATACTTTCTTAGCAAATGTGAGGGTAGTCTTCAGGCACATGGACAAGGAAATGTTCAGAAATATTTATGTAACCTATGTGAGGCCATAGCTTGTATATTCAACCCCCTTTTGAAATCCACAGTTGAAAAAGCACGTAGTTTAGCTGGAAAAATAAAAAGACATGCCACGAAACTGGTAGCAGAAATACACCAACTCAGTTATGAGGAGAGACTGGGGGAAATAGACCTGTAGTGGCATAGTGTATATTCTTTCTTTATTTGGAGTGTTGTAGTGGTATGATATATGTCTTCTTTATTTATATATTAATGTATTTATTAATTGATATATATATATATTTTCACTATATTTATTAATAATTTTTGTTGTTGTTGTAAAGTGATCCCTTAATTTTGCTTCTTGTTGTCATAACGAACGGTGCATTGTTTTGGTTTTCTGTTTTATGGTAACACTGACTCTGTATTGCCGCCTTTTTCGTGTAGTGTGATATTTTTGGTCTGTTCATTTTCGATACATAAAAATTGCTCATAATTATCACTTGTGCCTAATTCAATACCTTAAATGATATTGTGGTAATCTTGATATCTTGTCAGACAGAACTATAAAGTGGTGACCACCGGAGTGACAAGATATGGGAGTGATAAGATATAGGAGTGACCAGATAGTGACAAGATATGGGAGTGACAAGATATCAAGATTACCACAATATCATTTAAGGTATTGAATTAGGCACAAGTGATAATTATGAGCAATTTTTATGTATCGAAAATGAACAGACCAAAAATATCACACTACACGAAAAAGGCGGCAATACAGAGTCAGTGTTACCATAAAACAGAAAACCAAAACAATGCACCGTTCGTTATGACAACAAGAAGCAAAATTAAGGGATCACTTTACAACAACAACAAAAATTATTAATAAATAAAGTGAAATATATATATATATCAATTAATAAATACATTAATATATAAATAAAGAAGACATATATCATACCACTACAACACTCCAAATAAAGAAAGAAAATACACTATGCCACTACAGACCTACTATTACTCGGAGCTAGAAGAATAAGGGGTGATATGGTGACGGTTTTTAAATTCCTTCATGGTTATGACAGAGTGGATAGGGATCGATATTTTAATATGGTTGGCACTAGAACTACTCTTCATAGTTTGAAGCTTCGAAGGAAAATTTCTTTGCAGGATGTAAGGAAGTACTTACTTAGTGTAAAAATAGCTGATGATTAAAATTATCTAGTGAGAAAGTAGTTAATGTCAACTCAATCATTAGTTTTAAGGACAAGTATGATAAGTATCAATAAGTACAAAATGGAACTGATCAGTAGACGTGGAGCTACGAGCAAGGGTTTCTTTCCCATAATCACAATTAGGTAATTGCAAATAGGTATTTGCATTGCAGATGATGTAAAGATTGTGAAGAAAGTAGGAAACGAGAACAATGGTAGAGAACTTCAGGAAGATCTAAATAGTCTGCATGAGTGGTCAGGAAAGTGGCTAATGAAATTCAATACTTCACAATGTAAGGTAATGAGAATGGGTACAAGTGCAAGAAGGCCCAAGCTTGACTACTCGGTGGCTGGAGTACAACTTCAAGAGACAGAAAATGAGAGAGATCTAGGAGTAAACATACTGGCAAATTTATCTCCAGAAATACATATAAATGGCATAGTAAGGGCAGCATATGCCTTCTTATCAAATGTAAGGGTAGCCTTCAGGCACATGGACAAGGAAATGTTCAGAAATATTTATGTAACCTATGTGAGGCCAAAACTCGAATATGCAGCCCCCTTTTGGAATCCGCACTTGAAAAAGAACATAGCTAAGCTTGAAAAAGTTCAAAGACATGCCACGAAACTGGTGCCAGAAATACGCAATCTCAGTTATGATGAGAGGCTGAGGGAATTAGGCTTACCATCACTCGAAGCTAGAAGATTGAGGGGGGATATGGTGACAGTCTTTAAATTCCTTCATGGTTGTGATAGAGTGGATAGGGATCGATATTTTGATATGGCTGGCTCTAGAACTAGAGGTCATAGTTTGAAACTTTGTAAGCAAAGTTTTTTGCAGGATGTAAGGAAATACTTTTTCAGTGTAAGAGTAGTTGATAATTGGAATTCGCTAAGCGAGGAGGTAGTTAATGCTATCTCAATCCATAGTTTTAAGGACAGGTATGATAAGTATCACTAAGTAGAAAATGGAACCAATCAGGAGACAGGAAGATACGAGCTTTGGGCTCTTTCCTGTAAACACAATTAGGTAATCATAATTAGCTAATAACACACACAGACCTGTATCCTTGACCATCATAGATTGCAAAGTTATGGAGAAACTACTAAGAAAACACATCTCTCTTCAATTGGAATCCTTCAACTTTTTGTCTGTGATAAAACGTGGCTTCAAGGAAGGTAGATCAACAGTAACAAACTTTTTAGAAATTTATGATTAGGTAAGCCGAACCTTACAGGAAAGAAGAGGCTAGGCAGATTTAATATTTCTAAACTTCCAGAAGGCATTTGATGCGGTCTCACACGGGAGAATTTTTAAGAAGCTGCAAGCAATGGTGAAAATAAATGGAAATGTCTTGGAATGGATAAAAACTCACTTAGAAGGAAAGGAACAGAGGGTTAGAGTAAGACACTCATTGTCTGAATGGAGAAGGGTTCGTAGTGGAGTTCGACAGTGTTTAGTTTTAGGTCCACTTTTGCTCCTTGTAAATTAATTCATGAATATGTTTGCAGATGATGCAAACATTGTGAAGAGAGTAAGAGACGAGAACAACGATAGTGAACTTCCGGAAAACATAGATAGGTTACAGAGGTGATCACATAAGAGCCATATCAAATTTAATGCTTCTAAATATAAGGTAATGTGATTACCTAATTGTGTTTACGGGAAAGAGCCCAAAGCTCGTATCTTCCTGTCTCCTGATCGGTTCCATTTTCTACTCAGTGATACTTATCATACCTGTCCTTAAAACTATGGATTGAGATAGCATTAACCACCTCCTCGCTTAGCCAATTCCAATTATCAACTACTCTTACACTGGAAAAGTATTTCCTTACATCCTGCAAAGAACTTTTCTTACGAAACTTCGAACTATGACCTCTAGTTCTAAAGCCAGCCATATTAAAATATCGACCCCTATCCACGCTATCATAACCATGAATGAATTTAAAGACTGTCACCATATCCCTCCTCAATCTTCTAGCTTCGAGTGATGGTAAGACTAATTCCCTTAACCTCTCATCATAACTGAGATTGCGCATTTCTAGCACCAGTTTTGTGGCATGTCTCTGAACTTTTTCAAGCTTAGTTATGTGCTTTTTAAAGTGCGGATTCCAAAAGGGGGCTGCATATTCAAGTTTTGGCCTCACACAGATTACATAAATATTTCTGAGCATTTCCTTGTCCATGTGCCTGAAGGCTACCCTTACAGTTGATAAGAAGGCATATGCTGCCCTTACTATGACATTAATATGTATTTCTGGAGACAAATATGCCAGTATGTTTACTCCTAGATCTCTCTCATTTTCTGTCTCTTGAAGTTGTACTCCAGCCACCGAGTAGTCAAGCTTGGGCCTTCTTGCACTTGTACCCATTCTCATTACCTTACAAATTGAAGTAATGAACTCCATTAGCCACTTTTCTGACCACTCATGCAGACTATTTAGATCTTCCTGACGTTCTCTACCATTGTTCTCGTTTCCTACTTTCTTCACAATCTTTGCATCATCTGCAAACATATTCATGAATGAATTTACAGACTCTGGTAGTTCATTTACATATACAAGGAACAAAAGTGGAACTAAAACTGAGCCCTGTGGAACTCTACTACTAACTCTTCTCCAGTCAGACACCAAATGTGTTACTCTAACCCTCTGTTCCCTTCCTTCTAAGTAAGATTTTATCCATTCCAAGACATTTCCACCTATTCTAGCCATTTCTTGCAGTTTCATAATAAATCTCCCATGTGGAACAGTGTCAAATGCTATCTGGAAGTCTGGGAATATACAATCTACCCAGCCCTCTCTTTCCTGTAAGATTCGGCTTTCCTCATCATAAAATTCTTATAAGTTTGTTTCTGTTAATCTACCTTCTCTGAAGCCATGTTGCCTTACTGACAAAAAGCTGAAGGATTCCAAGTGAAGAGAGATATGTTTCCTTAGTAGTTTCTCAATAACTTTGCAAACTCTGTTGGTTAAGGAAACTGGTCTATAGTTTAGAGCCCTATCCCTCCTTCCCTTTTTGAAGATAGGTATCACGTTTGCTTGTTTTCAGCATCTTGGAATCTCCCCTGACTCCAGTGACTTTTTAAATATGTTACTTAGTGCCACTGATATTGACTTTGTGCATTTTTTAAGTACATGAGGGGATATATCATCAGGACATGTAGCTTTATGAACATGTAACTCCATCACCGCTTTGCATACCTCTGTGGCTGTAAGGTTGATGTTCTCTAATACCGGCCCTTGAGCTTCTATCTCTGCAACCTGAGGGGTTGGGGTATTTCTCCTGTAAATACTGACTGAAACTCCTTGTTCATTTCTTTGCAGATCTCTTCATCCGTCTCAGTGATGCTTTCATCTGCTCTCTTAAGCCTTAAAACCTGTTCTTTTACCTTCAGTTTTCCTCTGATAAAGCTGTGGAAAAGCTTGGGATTTTCTTTGGCCTACCTGGTGATGTCCCTCTCATAGTCTCTCTCTGCCTCTCTTCTTTTACTTAGGTAGTCATTTCTTGCTCTTTTGTAGGTTTGCCAGGCATTTATGTTTTTTCTCCTCCTATACCTTTTCCAGCATTTGTCTCTCGACTCCTTAGCTCTTTTACACTCATTATCGAACCATTTCTCTCTGGCATGAATTACACCTACTTTGGTGACAGGTATGCAGCAATCTACTATCTTCCCATATTTCTCACAAAAGATGTCATACATTTCTTGTACAGATTTGTTGTAAATTAAGGTTCTGCAGTCAATAACTGCAAAAAGCTCATTCATTTTGATGTAATCTCCTTTCGGATAGTTCCTCCTCGTGTCCTCAGTGCCTCTACTCTCAGGCAGAATATCTTCAATGATATACTCCATCAACAACACACAGTGGTCACTCTTTCCAACTGGTGGATCATACTCAATTTTTTCAATATCCAACACATTATCTGTGAATACTAGATCAAGTAGTGATGGCTCATCCCCACCCTTGGCCCTCGTTGGTTCCATTACATGTTGGTGTAGGAAATTCCCTTGTACGCAATCTAGGAATCTTACTCCGAATGAGTCCTCACCACTGTGTGGGTCAAGATTTATCCAATCAATCTCTTTATGATTAAAATCTCCCATAATCAAAATCCTACAATTTCTCTCCCGTGCCATGTTAAAAACTGAGTTTATGACTTCAATAGTACCTATATGACTTTCCTCATAAACTTCTAGCCTATTCTGGTTCCTTGATGGGTTATATACAACGGTTATTATAATGCTCTCTGACCCAGTATTTATGCGAGCAACAAGAAATTCCTTGAACTCACTTTCTATAGCCAAGTTTATTTCTTCACCTGGAATCCTTTCACTTATGAACAGTGCTATCCCTCCACCAGTCCTATAGTAATTGCTACTATATCTGCCTTACTGTTGTGAATCCTATCTTTTAATTCTACTGCCTTACCAGCTAATCCATCAGCATTTGTGTATAACAATCTTAATGAGGCCCCATCCCCTGATCTTCTGTCATTATCTTCTTTATATCCCTTTTGTCTGGAAGAACTCTGAAATGAAAATTTTTCTTCTCTTCTTCATTTCTTTCCTCATTTAACCTTTTTGATGATTACCTAATTGTGTTTACGGGTAAGAACCCAAAGCTCGTATCTTCCCGTCTCCTGATCGGTTCCATTGTTTAATTAGTGATACTTATCATACTTATCCTTAAATCTATGGATTGAGTAAGCATTAACTACCTCCTTGCTTAGCGAATTCCAATAAACAACTACTCTTACACTAAAAAAGTATATCCTTACATCCTGCAAAGAACTTTTCTTAACAAGCTTCAAACTATGACCTCTAGTTCTAGAGCCAACCATATCAAAATATCGATCCCTATCCACTCTATCATAATCATGAAGGAAATTAAAGACTGTCACCATATCCTCCTCAATCTTCTAGCTTCGATTGATGGTAAGTCTAATTCCCTCAGCCTCTCATCATAACTGAGATTATGTATTTCTTGCTCCGGTTTCGTGGCATGTAACTGATCTTTTTCAAGCTTAGCTACATGCTTTTTCAAGCGCTTTTTCCAAAAGGAGTATGCATATTCAAGTTTTGGCCTCACATAGCTTACATAAATATTTCTGAACATTTCCTTGTCCATTTGCCTGAAGGCTACCCTTACATTTGCCAAGAAAGCACATTCTGCCCTTATATGCAATTTATATGCATTTCTGGAGAGAAATCTGACATTATGTTTACTCCTAGTTCTCTCTCCTTCTCTGTCACTTGAAATTGTACTCCGAGTAGTCAAGCTTGGGCCTTCTTGCACTTGTACCCATTCTCATTACCTTACAGTTTGAAGTAATGAATTTCATTAACCACTTTTCTGACCACTCATGGAGACTATTTAGATCTTCCTGAAGTTCTCTACCATTGTTCTTGTTTCTTATTTTCTTCACAATCTTTGCATCATCTGCAACCACATTCATGAATGAATTTACCCTGTGGAACTACACTACTAACTCTTCTCCATTCAGACACTGGGTGTCTTACTCTAACCCTCTGTTCCCTTCTTTCTAAGTAAGCTTTAATCTATTCCAAGACATTTCCACCTATTCTAGCCATTGCTTGCAACTTCTTAATAAGGCTCCCTTGTGGAACAGTGTCAATTGCTTTCTGGAAGTCTTGGGATATGCAATCTGCCCATCCCTCTCTTTCCTGTAAGATTCGGCTTACCTCATCATAAAATTCTAATAAGTTTGTTACTGTTGATCTACCTTCTCTGAAGCCATGTTGTCTCACTGACAAAAAGTTGAAGAATTCCAAGTGAAGAGAGATGTGTTTCCTTAGTAGTTTCTCCATAACTTTGCAAACTATGTTGGTCAATGAAACTGGTCTATAGTTTAGAGCCGTATCCCTCCTTCCCCTTTTGAAGACAGGTATCACGTTTGCTCGTTTCCAGCATCTTGGAATCTCCCCTGATTCCAGTGACTTCTTAAATATGATACTTAGTGCCACTGATATTGAGTTTGCACATTTTTTAAGTACATGAGAGGATATATCATCAGGACCTGTGTGTGTGTCTCTCTATATGGAGTGCATAACGTGCATGAGTTAAATATGGATAAAGAGAAAATGTAATAAAACAAATTTAAGAGAAAGATACTTACACCTGTTTTACTGGCTGAGGCAGGAGTTTGACTGGAATTGATACTATTCAAAACTGAAAAAATAGAGTAATAACAACTTACTGGCAACCATCTGCCAAACAACATTGAGAACAGCAATATTTATGGCATCAGGGAAGAGGGTGGGTGTTCCAGCATGAGTTTTTAAGTCTTCCACCAAGAATTTTGCTTCTTGAATGATAGCTTCGTCTAAGAATGATTTTCCCATACCTAGATCACGTAAGTTACGCAAAAGGAACCTACGAACATTCTGCCATCTTTGTCCGTTGCTTAAAATCACCCCTGAAAAATTTAACCCTGTTAACAAGCAACTATGAGTGATTTACTCAGTTAATAATTCATGTATTCAACACTGCCGATGCTTCTGGTAATACAGCTTTCTTCATTGGCCATATGGGCATATAAATAGAGAGATTAACAGATACCTTAATGTTAAAATAAAATGAGCTTTCCGATGGGAGTGATCATATTTTTATTGCATTTTCCTTTTGCTTTACCAATTTTCATGACAATAAATACAGCAGTAGGAGTTGTATTACTACTACTACTACTACTACTACTACTACTACTACTACTACTACTACTACTACTACTACTACTATTAATAATAATAATAATAATAATAATAATAATAATAATAATAATAATAATAATAATAATAATAATAATAATAATAATAATAATAATAATAATAATAATAATAATAATAACTTGGACTACAAATAAAAGTTGCCCAAAAATTCCCCAAAAAGGCATAAGTATACACAAAATGTATTTAGGGTACAGTAAACTGAATACTAGACTTTTGGAAACTACGGCCTCCATCAACAGGGGTGGTTGAAATGATGTTTGCAACCCCTGTTGATGGAGATAGTATTCTCCAAATGTCTAGGGATCAATTTACTATACCCTAAATACATATTATATATATTTATATCTCATAGTGGTTTTATTGGACAACTTTCAGTAATAATAATAATAATAATAATAATAATAATAATAATAATGATGATGATGATGATGATGATTATTATTATTATTATTATTATTATTATTATTATTATTATTATTATTATTATTAAAATTATTATTATTATTATTATTATTATTATTATTATTATTATTATTATTATTATTATTATTATTATTATTATTATTATTATAATGAACTGACGAACATGTAGAAAAATACTGATGAGAAAAAAAGTCTAAAAGACCTTCAAGAATTCAAAGAAATGTTCATTAGACGATACAGATCACAGGAAGAGATGGAAAAGATAAAAAACTTGTTACAAGAGGCAAGAAGCTTAAATGAGGAAAAAAAATGAAGAAGAGACGGAAGATTTTCATTTCAGAGTTCTTCCACACAAAGGAGAAGTAAAGAAAATAATGACAAAAGATCAGAGGATGGGGCCTCTTTAAGATTGTTATACACAAATGCTGATGGATTAGCTGGTAAATCAGTAGAATTAAAAGCTAGGATTCACAACAGTAAGGCAGATATAGTAGCAGTTACAGAGACTAAGTTGAGTGAGGACATAAACAGTGTCACAGTTTTTCCTAAGGGCTTTAGAATATTAGGGGTTGAAAGACCTGAGAGGACTAGTGTAGGGCTAGCACTGCTCATAAGTGAAAGGATTCAGGTTGAAGAAATAAACATGGCTATAGAAGGTGATTTCAAGGAATTTCTTGTTGCTCGCATAAATACTGTTGTATATAACCCACCAAGGAACCAACATAGGCTAGAAGTTTATGAGGAAAGTCATATAGGTACTATTGAAGTCATAAACTCAGTTGTTAACATGGCACGGGAAAGAAAATGTAGGATTTTTATTATGGGAGATTTTAATCATAGAGAGATAGAATGGATAAATCTTGACCCACACAGTGGTGAGAACTCATTCGGGGCAAGATTCCTAGATTGCGTACAAGGGAATTTCCTACACCAACATGTAATGGAACCAACGAGGGCCAAGGGTGGGGATGAGCCATCATTACTTGATCTAGTATTCACAGATAACGTGTTGGATATGGAAAAAATTGAGCATGAACCACCAATTGGAAAGAGTGACCACTGTGTGTTGTTGATGGAGTATATCATTGAAGATATTCTGCCTGAGAGTAGAGGCACTGAGGACATGAGGAGGAACTATCCGAAAGGAGATTACATCAAAATGAATGAGCTTTTTGCAGTTATTGACTGAAAAACCTTTATTTACAATAAATCTGTACAAGAAATGTACGACATCTTTTGTGAGAAATATGGGAAGATAGCAGATTGCTGCATACCTGTCACCAAAGTAGGTGTAATTCCTGCCAGAGAGAAATGGTGCGATAATGAGTGTAAAAGTGCAAAGGAATGGAGAGACAAATGCTGGAAAATGCATAGGAGGAGAAAAAACATAAATGCCTGGCAAACCTACAAAAGAGCAAGAAATGATTAACTAAGAAAAAGAAGAGAGGCAGAGAGAGATTATGAAAGGGACATCACCAGGAAGGCTAACGAGAATACCAAGTATTTCCACAGGTATATCAGAGGAAAACTGAAGGTAAAAGAAAAGGTTTTAAGGCTTGAGAGAGTGGATGGAAGCATCACTGAGAAGGATGAAGAGATCTGCAAAGAATTGAACAAGAAGTTTGGGTCAGTATTTACAGTAGAAGATAACCCACCCCCTCAGATTGCAGAGATAGAAGCTCAAGGGCCGGTATTAGAGAACATCAACCTTTCAGCCACAGAGGTATGCAAAGAGCTGATGGAGTTAGATGTCCATAAAGCTACTGGTCCTGATGATATATCCCCTCATGTACTTAAAAAATACACAAACTCAATATCTTTGGTAGTAGTATCATATTTTAAAAGTCACTGGAGTCAGGGGAGATTCCAAGATGCTGGAAACAAGCAAACGTGATACCTATCTTCAAAAAGGGAAGGAGGGATACGGCTCTAAACTATAGACCAGTTTCCTTGACCAGCATGGTTTGCAAAGTTATGGAGAAACTACTAAGGAAGCATATCTCTCTTCACTTGGAATCCTTCCACTTTTTGTCAGTGAGACAACATGGCTTCAGAGAAGGTAGATCAACAGTAACAAACTTATAAGAATTTTATGATGAGGAAAGCCAAACCTTACAGGAAAGAGGGGGCTGGGCAGATTGCATATTCCTAGACTTCCAGAAAGCATTTAACACTGTTCCACATGGGAGATTTATTAGGAAGCTTCAAGCAATGGCTGGAATAGGTGGGAATGTCTTGGATTGGATAAAAACTTAGAAGGAAGGGAACAGAGGGTTAGAATATGACCTTCGGTGTCTAAATGGAGACGAGTTAGTAGTAGTGTTCCACAGGGTTCGGTTTTAGGACCACTTTTGTTCCTTGTATATGTAAATGGCCTACCGGAGTATTCATTCATGGATAGGTTTGCTGATGATGCAGATATTGTGAAGAAAGTAGGAAACGAGAACAATGGTAGAGAACTTCAGGAAGATCTAAATAGTATCCATGAGTGGTCAGAAAAGTGGCTAATGAAATTCACTCATTCAAAATGTAAGGTAATGAGAATGGGTACAAATGCAAGAAGGCCTAAGCTTGACTACTCGGTGGCTGGAGTACAACTTCAAGTGACAGATAATGAGAGAGATCTAGGAGTAAACATACTGGCAGATTTGTCTCAAGAAATACATATAAATGGCAAAGTAAGGGCAGCATATGCTTTCTTATCAAATGCAAGGGTAGCTTTCACGCACATGGACAAGAAAATTTTCAGAAATAGTTATGTAACCAATGTGAGACCAAAACTTTAATATGCAGCCCCCTTTTGGAATCCGCACTTGAAAAAGCACGTAGCTAAGCTTGAAAAAGTTCAAAGACATGCCACGACACTGGTGCCAGAAATACGAAATCTCAGTTATGATGAGAGGCTGAGGGAACTAGACTTACCATCACTCGAAGCTAGAAGATTGAGGTGGGATATGGTAACAGTCTTTAAATTCCTTCATGGTTGTGATAGAGTGGATAGGGATCGATATTTTGATATGGCTGGCTCTAGAACTAGAGGTCATCGTTTGAATCTTGGTAAGAAAACTTCTTTGCAGGTTGTAAGGAAGTACTTTTTCAGTGTAAGAGTAGTTGATAATTGGAATTCATTAAGCGAGGAGGTAGTTAATGCTATCTCAATCCATAGTTTTAAGGACAGGTATGATAAGTATCACTACGTGCAAAATTGAACCGATCAGGAGACGGGAAGATACGAGCTTTGGGCTCTTTCCCATAAGTACAACTAGGTAATCACAATTAAGTAATCACACACACACACACAAACAGTTGACTATAAAGAACAGTAAATGAAAAAATGAAAGACGTTGTGATGGAAAGGGCAAATCCACTGATTAAACAGGCACTTGATAAAGAGAAGACAGTGGTAATCTCAGGCATAAGCGAATCCCAGGACCCAACATGGCAGGGGAGACTTGAAGAAAACAAAGCTAGGGTTGTAGACCTGATAGTAAAACTTGTAGTAGTGTGTGATCTTGAGGATATTGTAAACATTCACCAACTAGGTAAATATTCTAGGGAGAGAAGGCAGAGACCAACAAAAGTAACCTTTAAGAGAGGGGACACATGTATAGAAAATATTGATGAGAATAAAAGGTCTAAAAAACCTTCAAGAATTCAAAGAAGCGTTCATTAGATGATACAGAACATAGGAAGAGATGGAAAGGAAAAAAAAACTTGTTGCAAGATGCTTGAAGGTTAAATGAGGAAAGAAATGAAGAAGAGAAGAAACTATTTTAATTTCAAAGTTTTTCCAGACAAAGGGTACATAAAGAAGATAATGACAGTAGATCAGGGGATGGGGTCTTATTAAGATTGTTATACACAAATGCTGATGGATTAACTGGTAAGGCAGTAGAATTAAAAGATAGGATTCATGACAGTAATGCAGATATAGTAGCAGTTACAGAGACTAAATTGAGTGAGGACATAAACAGTGTCACAGTTTTTCCTAAGGAATTCAGAATATTAAGGGTTGTAATATCTGAGAGAACTTGTGGAGGGATAGCATTGCTCATAAGTGAAAGATTTCAGGTTGAAGAGATAAACTTCGCTATAGAAAGTGAGTTCAAGGAATTTTTTGTTGCTCACATAAATACTGGGTCAGAGAGCATTATAATAACTGATGTATATAACCTACCAAGGAGCCTACATAGGCCAGAAGCTTATGAGAAAACTCATATAGATATTATCAAAATCATAAACTCAGTTCTTAACGTTGCACAAGAGAGAAAATGTAGGATTTAGTTTATGGGAGATTTTAATCATAGAGAAATAGATTGCATAAAACTTGACTCTTGCAGTTTAGAGGAATCATTTGTGGCTAGATTCCTAGATTGCATACAAGGAAATTTCCTACACCAACATGTAGTAGAACCAATGAGGGCCAGGGGTGGGATAGAGCCATTGCTGCTTGATTTAGTATATACAGATAATGTGTTGGATATTTAAAAAAAATTGAGTAAGAACCACCACATGGAAAGAGTAACCACTGTGTGTTGTTAATGGTGTATATCATCTAAGATGTTTTGCCCGAAAGTAGAGGCACTGGGAAGGACTCAAATAGGAATTATCTTAAAAAAAATTATATAAAAATTAAAGAGCTTTTTGCACTTATTCCCTGGATAACCTGATTTAACAACAAATCTGTGAAGAAATGTACAGCATTTTTTTGAGAGGAATATGTGAAGATTGTATATTGTTGCAAATCTTCCACCGCTGATGGAGTTAGATGCCCATAAAATCACAGGTTCTGATAATATGTCCTCTTATGTGCTTAAGAAATGTGCTAAGTCAATATCGGCAACACTATGTATCATATTTGAAAAGTTGCTGGATTCTGGGGAGATTCCAAGATGCTGGAAAAAAGTGAACGTGGTACTTATTTTCAAGAAGGGAATGAGGGATGCATCTCTAAACAATAGACCTGTTTCTGTAACCAGCATAGTTTGCAAAGTTATGGAGAAATTACTAAGAAAACACATCTCTCTTCTCTTGGAATCCTTCAACTTTTTGACGGTGAGACAACATGCTTCAGAGAAGGCAGATCAACGGTAACAAACTTATTAGAATTTTATGATGAAGTAAGCTGAATCTTACAGGAAAGAGCTGGCTGTGCAGATTGCATATTCATAAACTTCCAGAAGGCACTTAATACGGTCCAACATTGGAAACTTATTAATAAGCTGCAAGTAATGGCGAGAATAGATGGAAATGTCTTGGAATGGATAAAAATGTACTTAGAAGAAAGGGAACAGAGGTTTAGAGTAAAACACTCAGTGTCTGAATGGAGAAAGGTTAGTAGTGGGATTCGACAGGGCTCAATTTTAGGGCCACTTTTTTTATTGCATATGTAATTGACTTACCAGAGTGTAAATTTATTCATGAATATGTTTGTAGATAATGCATAGATTGTGAAGAAAGTAAGAGATGAGAACAATTGTAGAGAACTACAGGAAGACCTAAACAGTCTGCATGAGTGGTCAAAAAAGTAGCTAATGAAATTCAGAACTTCAGTATGTAAGATAATGAGAATGGGTACAAGTGCGAGAAGGCCAAGGCTTGGATACTCAATAGCAGGAGTAGAACTTCAAGAGATGGAGAATGAAAGCGATCTAGGAGTAAACATCCTGGCCTGCATATGCCATTTATATGGAACTGCATATAAATGGCATAGTAAGGGCAGCATATGCTTTCATAGCAAATGTAAGGTAGCCATCAGGCACATGGACAAGGAAATGTTCAGAAATACTCATATAACCTATGTGAGGCCAAGGCTTGAATATGCAGCCACCTTTTGGAAACCACACTTGAAAAAGCACATAATTAAGCTGGAAAATGTTCAAAGACATGCCACAAAACTGGTGCCAGAAATACGTAATCTCAGTTAAGAGATGTTAAGCATAAGGGGGGGGGATATTGTGTCGGTATTTAATCACCTTCATGGTTTTGACAGAGTGGATATACGGATCGATATTTTGATATGGCTGGCACTAAAACTTTTTTGCAGGATGTAAGGAAGCACTTTTTTCGTGTAAGGGTTGTTAATAATTGGAATTCGCTAAACGAGGAGGTAATTAATGCTAAGTTAAGCCATAGTTTCATGGATAAGTATAATAAGTATCACTAAGTATATAATGGAACCGACCAGGAGACGGAGAGTTACAAGCTTGCGGTTCTTTCCTGTAAGCACAATTATGTAATTAAAATTAGGTAATTTCGCACACACACACTAAACAAGAAGAAAACAACAAACAGCTGAATGACAACCTAAATGAATTAGATGTTAGTTCAAGAGATTGCAGCTTGGAATGTCCAGATTAAGGAAAACATTGAACAGTTTAGAAAAGAGTTTCAGGAGCTGAATAAGGAACAAGATGCCATGAAAACTTCCATTGTTGATGCACTAAAGGGGAATATGGCAGTAAAAGAGGCTGTAAAGGTGGTGGCACTGGAAAACATGCAAACAGTAGACTATAAAGAGACAGTAATTGAAAAAACGAAAGACGTTGTGATGGAAAGGGAAAATCCACTTATTAAGCAGGCACTTGATAAGGAGAAGACAGTGGTATTCTCAGGTATAAGCGAATCCCAGGAGCCAACATGGCAGGGGAGACTTCAAGAAAATAAAGCTAGGGTTGTAGACCTGATAAGAAAGCTTGGAGTAGCTTGTGGTCCTGAGGATATTATAAACATTCACCAACTAGGCAAATATTTGAGGGAAGGAAAAAAAGAGACCAACAAAAGTAACCTTTGAGAGAGGGGAAACATGTAGGGGAATATTAATGAGAAAAATAAAGTCTGAAAGACCTTCAAGAATTCAAAGAAGTGTTCATTAGACAATACAGAACACAGGAAGAGATGAGAAAGATAAAAAACTTGTTGCAAGAGGAAAGAAGCTTAAATGAGGAAAGATTTGAAAAAGAGAAGAAAAATTTTCATTTAAGAGTTCTTCCAGACAAAGGGGATATAAAGAAGATTATGACAGAAGATCAGGGGATGGGGCCTCATTAAGACTGTTATACACATGGTAAGGCAGTAGAATTAAAAGCTAGGATTCACAACAGTAAGGCAGATATAGTAGCAATTACAGAGACTAAGTTGAGTGAGGACATAAACAGTGTCACAGTTTTTCCAAAGGGCTTCAGAATATTATGATGAGAGGCTGAGGGAATTAGACTTACCATCACTCGAAGCTAGAAGAGTGAGGGGGGATATGGTGACAGTCTTTAAATTCCTTCATGGTTATGATAGAGTGGATAGGGATCGATATTTTGATATGGCTGGCTCTAGAACTAGAGGTCATAGTTTGAAGCTTCGTAAGAAAACTTCTTTGCAGGATGTAAGGAAATACTTTTTCAGTGTAAGAGTAGTTGATAATTGGAATTCGCTAAGCCAGGAGGTAGTTAATGCTATCTCAATCCATAGTTTTAAGGAAAGGTATGATAAGTATGACTAAGTATAAAATGGAACCGATCAGGAGACGGGAAGATACGAGCTTTGGGCTCTTTCCCGTAAACACAATTAGGTAATCACAATTAGGTAATCATACAAATGCTGATGGACTAGCTGGTAAGGCAGTAGAATTAAAAGCTAGGATTCACAACAGTAAGGCAGATATAGTAGCAATTACAGAGACTAAGTTGAGTGAGGACATAAACAGTGTCACAGTTTTTCCAAAGGGCTTCAGAATATTAAGGGTTGAAATATCTGAGAGGACTGGTGGAGGGATAGCACTGCTCATAAGTGAAAGGATTCAAGTTGAAGAAATAAACTTGGCTATAGAAAGTGAGTTCAAGGAATTTCTTGTTGCTCACATAAATACTGGGTCAGAGAGAATTATAATAGCTGTTTTATATAACCCACCAAGGAACCAAAATAGGCTTGAAGTTTATGAGGAAAGTCATATAGGTACTACTGAAGTCATAAATTCAGTTGTTACTATGGCACTGGAGACAAAATGTAGGATTTTGATTATGGGAGATTTTAATCATAAAGAGATAGATTGGATAAATCTTGACCCACACAGTGGTGAGGACTCATTCGGGGCAAGATTCATAGATTGCGTACAAGGGAATTTTCTACACCAACATGTAATGAAACCAACGAGGGCCAGGGGTGGGGATGAGCCATCGCGACTTGATCTAGTATTCACAGATAACGTGTTGGATATTGAAATAATTGAGTATGAACCACCAATTGGAAAGTGACCAGTGTGTTGTTGATGGAGTATATCATTGAAGATATTCTGCCTGAGAGTAGAGGCACTGAGGACATGAGGAGGAACTATCCAAAAAGAGATAACATCAAAATTAATGAGCTTTTTGCAGTTATTGACTGCAGAACCTTATATTACAACAAATATGTACAAGAAATGTATGACATCTTTTGTGGGAAATATGGGGAGATAGTAGATTGCTGCATACCTGTCACCAAAGTAGGTGTAATTTATGCCAGAGAGAAATGGTTCAATAATGAGTGTAAAAGAACTAAGGAGTGGAGAGACAAATGCTGGAAAAGGTATAGGAGGAGAAAAAACATAAATGCCTGGCAAACCTACAAAAGAACAAGAAATGATTACCTAAGTAAAAGAAGAGAGGCAGAGAGAGACTATGAGAGGGACATCACCAGGAAGGCTAAAGAAAATCCCAAGCTTTTCCACAGCTTTATCAGAGGAAAACTGAAGGTAAATGAACAGGTTTTAAGGCTAAAGAGAGCAGATGAAAGCATCACTGAGATGGATGAAGAGATCTGCAAAGAATTGAACAAGGAGTTTCAGTCAGTATTTACAGTACTAAATACCCCCACCCCCTCAGATTGCAGAGATAGAAGCTCACGGGCCGGTATTAGAGAACATCAACCTTACAGCCACAGAGGTATGCAGAGCGCTGATGGAGTTACATGTTCATAAAGCTACAGGTCCTGATGATATTTCCCTCGTATACCTAAAAAATGCACAAACTCAATATCAGTGGAACTAAGTATCATATTTAAAAAGTCACTGGAGCCAGAGGAGATTCCAAGATGCTGGAAACAAGCAAACGTGATACCTATCTTCAAAAAGGGAAGATACGGCTCTAAACTATAGACCAGTTTCCTTGACCGGCATAGTTTGCAAAGTTATGGAGAAACTACCAAGGAAACATATCTCTCTTCACTTGGAATCCTTCAACTTTTTGTCAGTGAGGCAACATGGCTTCAGAGAAGGTAGATCAACAGTAGCAAACTTATCAGAATATTATGATGAAGTAAGCCGAATCTTATAGGAAAGAGAGGGCTTAGCAGTTTGCATATTCCTAGACTTCCAGAAGCGTTTGACACTGTTCCACACGGGAGACTTATTAGGAAGCTGCAAGCAATGGCTTACAAGGAAAGGAACCGAGGGTTAGAGTAAGACACACAGTGTCTGAATGGAGAAGAGTTAGTAGTGGAGTTCCACAGGGTTCAGTTTTAGGGCCACTTTTCTTCCTTGTAAATGTAAATGACCTACCAGAGTCTGTAAATTCATTCATGAATATGTTTGTAGATGATGCAAAGATTGTGAAGAAAGTAGGAAACGAGAACAATGGTAGAGAACTTCAGGAAGATCTAAATAATCTGCATGAGTGGTCAGAAAAGTGGCTCATGAAATTCAATACTTCACAATGTAAGGTAATGAGAATGGGTACAAGTGCAAGAAGGCCCAAGCTTGACTACTCGGTGGCTGGAGTACAACTTCAAGAGACAGAAAATGAGAGAGATCTAGGAGTAAACATACTGGCAGATTTGTCTCCAGAAATACATATAAATGGCATAGTAAGGGCAGCATATGCATTCTTATCAAATGTAAGGGTAGCCTTCAGGCACATGGACAAGGAAATGTTCAGAAATATTTATGTAACCTATGTGAGGCCAAAACTCGAATATGCAGCCCCCTTTTGGAATCCGCACTTGAAAAAGCACATAGCTAAGCTTGAAAAAGTTTAAAGACATGCCACGAAACTGGTGCCAGAAATACGCAATCTCAGTTATGATGAGAGGCTGAGGGAATTAGACTTACCATCACTCGAAGCTAGAAGAGTAAGGGGGGATATGGTGACAGTCTTTAAATTCCTTCATGGTTATGATAGAGTGGATAGGGATCGATATTTCGATATGGCTGGCTCTAGAACTAGAGGTCATAGTTTGAAGCTTCGTAAGAAAACTTCTTTGCAGGATGTAAGGAAATACTTTTTCAGTGTAAGAGTAGTTGATAATTGGAATTCGCTAAGCGAGGAGGTAGTTAATGCTATCTCAATCCATAGTTTTAAGGACAGGTACGATAAGTATCACTAAGTCTAAAATGGAACCGATCAGGAGACTGGAAGATACGAGCTTTGGGCTCTTTCCCGTAAACACAATTAGGTAATCACAATTAGGTAATCACATATATATATATATATATATATATATATATATATATATATATATATATATATATATATATATATATATATATATATATATATATATATATAATTTTGTTTTTGTTTTTATATATTTTTTTTTCATTACTTAACATTGCTTAGACTCACCAGCTTCTTTTCCGTCAGTCATGAAGTGGAATCCCTCAAAGCTAGGGCGGTCTGCTATTTCCAGTTTACTAAGAGCTTCTTTTGCTAGCTTGTATTCACAGATGTATATAATTTTCACAGTGCCTAATTCACATCTTTTTGTAAAGAAAATATGCAATATTATAAAGAGAATCTTTCTCATGTTTGCGTTAGTTAAGACTTGCAAAAAGAATACAATTTATAATGTATTTCATTTTTTGTTATTGAGTTAAAATAAGAGAAAATATTAAGAATTCAGTTCCACTTACCTGAATATGTCTCCATATTTCTTTTGGTATTCTCTTGATTTCTTGAGATCTGTAACCATACCTGAGCCTAAAAATGGGATTGTTCGTGGCCCTTTAGGAAGAAAAGGTCAATACACAATAGAGTTGATGATGTATTTCAAGGGTGCATTCACTGTTCACTGACAATGCAATAAGAGTTGTATTTATCAACGTATGCAATGAGGAAAAAAGTGTTATGGACATTACTTAACAGCTAAAGTAGCAATACCTTTGAGGTTCTTGCTTAGTAAATTATGTAGACTTACATCCATAACAAACTGCATAAAAGATATTGTGAATGATGTGTTAGAAAAACATTAACTGCAGTTGTAAAACTTCTTGGGTGATTTTCAATAACGTGATTTTGAAGATATGCAATCAAAAAATATTTTAAAAAAATTCAGTCAGTACATTTCCACTGAGAAAAGTGCATCGTACCGACTATTATACTGTTTTTACATTAATTTAAATTGTCTTTGGTAACGTTTAAGTAAACTACAGTAACTCAGGTTTGATATAATGTGCATATATGCAAAATATTGCCTCTTGTATAAGGATTTTGAACATATGTAAACTTAGACTTAAGCTGAGGGGAGGTTTGAACCATTAAGCAGCATAAGATAAGGGACAACTTTACTTAAAGACTCTTAGATGTAATTATTTGGAGTCATTTTTAAACTTTATAAAAAGCTATCATGCACGAGAAAGAAAAAGTATTTACTAAGTTTTTCCCAGTAAGCTTAGCGTACAATATACCTTCAAAAGCTTGACAGAAGGCATTTCTTTTCTTTTTAGAAGAATCCTATCTCTAGCTTTTGCGTTCATCCAGATCATTAAGATGTGCTCGTCAGTCTCTCAAATTAAATTGATATATAGATTTTGCTTCATATGTTACTCACCTGGAGGCATTCCCTTGGGTCTCTTGTACCAGTGATGGAATAGCACCATTGTAATCACCAACAACACGAGCTCAGCAATCATTTTTTATGTTGTCTTCACTTTTTTGAAATGAAATTCAAAAAGTGCATTAAATAATATATATATATATATATATATATATATATATATATATATATATATATATATATATATATATATATATATATATATATATATATATATATATACACACGCATAAATACTAGCAGAGAGCATTATAATACCTGTTGTATATAACCCACCAAGGAACCAACATAGGCTAGAAGCTTATGAGGAAAGTCATATAGGTACTATTGAAGTCATAAACTCAGTTGTTAGCATATCATGGGAGAGGAAATGTAGGATTTTGATTATGGGAGATTTTAATCATAAAGAGATATATTGGATAGATCTTGACCCACACAGTGGTGAGGACTCATTAAGGGCAAGATTCCTATGTTGCATACAAGAGAATTTCCTACATCAACATGTGATTACCTAATGGTGATTACCTAATTGTGTTTACGGGAAAGAGCCCAAAGCTCGTATCTTCCCGTCTCCTGATCGGTTCCATTTTAGACTTAGTGATACTTATCATACCTTTCCTTAAAACTATGGATTGAGATAGCATTAACTACCTCCTCGCTTAGCGAATTCCAATTATCAACTACTCTTACACTGAAAAAGTATTTCAATTACATCCTGCAAAGAAGTTTTCTTACGAAGCTTCAAACTATGACCTCTAGTTCTAGAGCCAGCCATATCAAAATATCGATCCCTATCCACTCTATCATAACCATACAGGAATTTAAAGACTGTCACCATATCCCCCCTCACTCTTCTAGCTTCGAGTGATGGTAAGTCTAATTCCCTCAGCCTCTCATCATAACTGAGATTGCGTATTTCTGGCACCAGTTTCTGGGCATGTCTTTGAACTTTTTCAAGCTTAGCTATGTGCTTTTTCAAGTGCGGATTCCAAAAGGGGGCTGCATATTCGAGTTTTGGCCTCACATAGGTTACATAAATATTTCTGAACATTTCCTTGTCCATGTGCCTGAAGGCTACCCTTACATTTGATAAGAATGCATATGCTGCCCTTACTATGCCATTTATATGTATTTCTGGAGACAAATCTGCCAGTATGTTTACTCCTAGATCTCTCTCTCTACTGAAACCAATGAGGGCCTGGGGTGGGGATGAGCCGTCACTACTTGATCTCGTATTTACAGATATCAGTTGAATATTGAAAAAATTGAGTATGAACCACCAATTGGAAAAAGTGACCACTGTGTGTTGTTGATGGAGTATATCACTGAATATGTTCTACCTCTGAGTAGAGGCACTGAGGACATGAGGAGGAACTATCCGAAAGGAAATTACATCAATATGAATGAGCTTTTTGAAGTTATTGACTGAAGAACCTTATTTTACAACAAATCTGTAAAAGAAACGTACAATATCTTTTGTGAGAAATATGGGAAGATAGTAGATTGCCACATACTTGTCACCAAAGTAGGTGTAATTCATACCAGAGAAAAATGGTTTGATAATGAGTGCAAAATAGCTACGGTGTAGAGAGACAAATGCTGGAAAAGGTATAGGAGGAGAAAAAAAATGAATGCCTGGCAAACCTACAAAATTGCAAGAAATTATTACCTAAGTAAAAGAAGAGAGGCAGAGAGAGAGTATGAAATGGACATCACCAGGAAGGCAAAAGAAAATCCCAAGTTTTTCCACAGCTTTAGCAGAGGAAAACTGTAAGTAAAAGAACAGGTTTAAGGCTTAAGAGAGCAGATGGAAGCATCACTGAGAAGGATGAGGAGATCTGAAAAGAACTGAACAAGGAGTTTCAGTCAGTATTTGCAGTAGAAAATACCCCACCCCCTCAGATTGCAGAGATAGAAGCTCATGGACCAGTATTAGAGAGCATCATCCTTTCAGCCACAGAGGTATGCAAAGCGTCAATGGAGTTAGACGTCCATAAAGCTACAGGTCCTGATGATATATCCCTTCAAGTACAAGAAAAATGCACAAACACAGTATCAGTGGCATCAAGTATCATATTTAAAAAGTCACTGGAGTCAGGGGAGATTCAAAGATGCTGGGAACAAGAGAACGTGATACCTATCTTCAAAAAGGGAAGGAGGGATACAGCTCTAAACAATAGACCAGTTTCCTTGACCAGCATAGTTTGCAAAGTTATGGAGAAACTACTAAGGAAACATATCTCTCTTCACTGTGAATCCTTCAACTTTATGTCAGTGAGACAACATGGCTTCAGAGAAGGTAGATTAACAGAACATACTTAAAAGAATTTTATGATGAGGTAAGCTGAATCTTACAGGAAAGAGAGGGCTGGGCAGATTGCATGTGCCTAGACTTCCAGAAGGCATTTGATAATGTCCCACATGGGAGACATATTGAGAAGCTGCAAGCAATGGCTAGAATAGGTGGAAATGTCTTGGAATGGATAAAAACTTACTTAGAAGGAAGGGAACAGAGGGTTTGAGCAAGATACTCAGTGTCCAAATGGGTGAGAGTTAGTAGTGGAGTTCCACAGGGTTCAGTTTTAGGGCCACTTTTATTTCTTGTATATGTAAATGACCTACCAGAGTATGTAAAGTTATTCATGATTATGTTTGCAGATGACGCAAAGATTTTGAAGAAGAAAAAAGCAAGAACAATGGTAGAGAACTTCAGGAAGATCTAAATAGTCTGCATGAGTAGTAAGAAAAGTGTGGCTAATGAAATTCAATACTTCAAAATGTGAGGTAATGAAAATGGGTACAAGTGCAAGAAGGCCCAAGCTTGACTACTCGGTTGCTAGAGTACAACTTCAAGAGACAGAAAATGAGAGAGATCTAAGAATACACATACTGCCAGATTTGTCTCCATAAATGCATATAAATGGCATAGTAAGGGCAGCATATGCTATCTTATCAAATGTAAGGGTAATCTTCAGGCACACGGAAAAGGAAATGTTCAGAAATATTTATGTAACCTATGTGAGGCCAAAACTTGAATATGCAGCCGCGTTTTGAAGTCCACGCTTGATAAAGCACGTACCTAAACTTGAAAAAATTCAAAGACATGTCACGAAACTGGTGCCAGAAATACACAATCTCAGTTATGATGAGGGACTGAGAGAATTAGACTTACCATCACTGGAACCTGCAAGATTGAGGGGTGGTATGGTGGAAGTCTTTAAATTCCTTCTTGTTTATGCTAAAGTGGATAGGGATCGATATTTTGATATGGCTGGCTCAAGAACTAGAGGTCATAGTTTGAAGCTTTAAAAAGAAAATTTCTTTGCAGGATGTAAGGAAGTACTGTTTTATTTTAAGAGTAGTTGATGATTGGAATTTGCTAGGCGTGTAGGTACTTAATGCTATCTCAATCCATAGTTTTAAGGACAGGTATGATAAGTATCACTAAGTAGAAAATGGAACCGATCAATAGACGAGAAGACACGAGCTTTGGCCTCTTTCCCGTAAGCACGATTAGGTAATCACACACTTTTTCAATGCAAGAGTAGTTGGTAATTGTAATTCGCTAAGCGAGGAGGTAGATAATGCTAACTCAATCCATAGTTCTAAGGACAGGTATGATAAGTATCACTAACTACAAAATGGAACCAATCAGGAGACAGGAAAATACGAGCTTTGGGCTTTTTCCCGTAAGCACAATTCATTAGACGATACAGAACACAGGAAGAGATGGGAAAGATCAAAAACTTGTTGGAAAAGGCAAGAAGGTTAAATGATGAAAGAAATGAAGAAGAGAAGAAAAATTTTCATTACAGAGTTCTTCCAGACTAAGGGGATATAAAGAAGATAATGACAGAAGATCAGGGGATGGGGCCTCATTAAGATTGTTATATACAAATGCTGATGGATTAGCTGGTAAGGCAGTAGAATTAAAAGATAGGATTCCCAACAGTAAGGCAGATATGGTAGCAATTACAGAGACTAAGTTGAGTGAGGACATAAACAGTGTCACAGTTTTTCCTAAGGGCTTCAGAATACTAAGGGTTGAAAGAGCTGAGAGGACTGGTGGAGGGATAGCACTGCTCACAAGTGAAAGGATTCAAGTTGAAGAAATAAACTTGGCTATAGAAAGTGAGTTCAAGGAATTTCTTGTTGCTCGCATAAATACTGGGTCAGAGAGCATTATAATAACTGTTGTATACAACCCACCAAAGAACCAAAATAGGCTTGAAGTTATGAAGAAAGTCATATAGGTTCTATTGAAGTCATAAACTTAGTTAACATGGCACGGGAAAAAAAATGTAGGATTTTGATTATGGGAGACTTTAATCATAAGGAGATAGATTGGATAAAACTTGACCCACACAGTGGTGAGGACTCATTCGGGGCAAGATTCCTAGATTGCGTACAAGGGAATTTCCTACACCAACATGTAATGGAACCAACAAGGGCCAGGGGTAGGGATGAGCCATCACTACTTGATCTAGTGTTCACAGATAATGTGTTGGATATTGAAAAAGTTGAGTATGTACCACCAATTGGAAAGAGTGACCACTGTGTGTTGTTGATGGAGTATATCATTGAATATATTCTTCCTGAGAGTAGAGGCACTGAGGACATGAGGAGGAACTATTAAAAAGGAGATTACATCAAAATGAATGAGCTTTTTGCAGTTCTTGACTGGAGAACCTTATTTTACAACAAATCTGTAAAAGATATGTGTGACATCTTTTGTGAGAAATATGGGAAGATAGTAGATTGCTGCATACCTGTCACCAAAGTAGGTGTAATTCATGCCAGAGAGAAATGGTTCGATAATGGGTGTAAAAGAGCTAAGGAGTGGAGAGACAAATGCTGGAAAAGGTATAGGAGGAGAAAAAACATAAATGCCTGGCAAACCTACAAAAGAGCAAGAAATGACTACCTAAGTAAAAGGAGAGAGGCAGAGAGAGACTATAAGAGGGACATCACAAGGAAGACTAAGGAAAATCCCAAGCTTTTCCACAGCTTTATCAGAGGAAAACTGAAGGTAAAAGACCAGGTTTTAAGGCTAAAGAGAGCGGATGGAAGCATCACTGATATGGATGAAGAGATCTGCAAAGAATTGAACAAGGAGTTTCAGTCAGTATTTACAGTAGAAAATACCCCACCCCCTCAGATTGCAGTGATAGAAGCTCAAGGGCCAGTATTAGAGAACATCAACCTTACAGCCACAGAGGTATGCAAAGCGCTGATGGATTTAGATGTTCATAAAGCTACAGGTCCTGATGACATATCCCCTCATGTGCTTAAAAAATGCGCAAATTCAATATCTGTGGCACCAAGCATCACATTTAAAAAGTCACAGGAGTCAGGGGAGATTCCAAGATGCTGGAAACAAGCAAATGTGATACCTATCTTCAAAAAGGGAAGGAGGGATACAGCTCTGAACTATAGACCAGTTTCCCTGACCAGCATAGTTTGCAAAGTTATGGAGAAACTACTAAGGAAACATATCTCTCTTCACTTGGAATCCTTCAACTTTTTGTCAGTGAGGCAACATGGCTTCAGAGAAGGTAGATCAACAGTAACAAACTTATTAGAATTTTATGATGAGGTAAGCCAAATCTTACAGGAAAGAGAGGGCTGGGCAGATTGCATGTTCCTAGACTTCCAGAAAGTGTTTGACACTGTTCCATATGGGAGACTTATTAGGAAGCTGCAATCAATGGCTAGAATAGGTGGAAATGTTTTGGAATGGATAAAAACTTACTTAGAAGGAAGGGAACGGAGGGTTAGAGTAAGATGCTCAGTGTCTGAATGGAGAAGAGTTAGTAGTGGAGTTCCACAGGGTTCAGTTTTAGGGCCACTTTTGTTCCTTGTATATGTAAATGACCTACCAGAGTCTGTAAATTCATTCATGAATATGTTTGCAGATGATGCAAAGATTGTGAAGAAAGTAAAAAACGAGAAGAATGGTAGAGAACTTCAGGAGGATCTAAATAATCTGCATGAGTGGTCTGAAAAGTGGCTCATGAAATTCAATACTTCAAAATGTAAGGTAATGAGAATGGGTACAAGTGCAAGAAGGCCCAAGCTTGACTACTCGGTGGCTGCAGTACAACTTCAAGAGACAGAAAATGAGAGAGATCTAGGAGTAAACATACTGGCAGATTTGTCTCCAGAAATACATATAAATGGCATAGTATGGGCAGCATATGCCTTCTTATCAAATGTAAGGGTAGCCTTCAGGCACATGGACAAGGAAATGTTCAGAAATATTTATGTAACCTATGTGAGGCCAAAACTCGAATATGCAGCCCCCTTTTGGAATCCACACTTGAAAAAGCACATAGATAAGCTTGAAAAAGTTCAAAGACATGCCACGAAACTGGTGCCAGAAATACGCAATCTCAGTTATGATGAGAGGCTGAGGAAATTAGACTTACCATCACTCGAAGCTAGAAGAGTGAGGGGGGATATGGTGACAGTCTTTAAATTCCTTCATGGTTATGATAGAGTGGATAGGGATCTATATTTTGATATGGCTGGCTCTAGAACTAGAGGTCATAGTTTGAAGCTTGGTAAGAAAACTTCTTTGCAGGATGTAAGAATATACTTTTTCAGTGTAAGAGTAGTTGATAATTGGAATTCGCTAAGCGAGGAGGTACTTAAGGCTATCTCAATCCATAGTTTTAAGGACAGATATGATAAGTATCACTAAGTATAAAATGGAACCGATCAGGAGACGGGAAGATACGAGCTTTGGGCTCTTTCCCGTAAACACAATTAGGTAATCACAATTAGGTAATCACACATACACTCTTATGATCGAGTGGATAAGGATCGACATTTTGATATGGCAGGCTCTAGAACTAGAGGTCATAGTTTGAAGCTTCGTAAGAAAACTTCTTTGCAAGATGTAAGAAAATACTTTTTCAGTGCAAGAGTAGTTGATAATTGGAATTGGCTATGCGAGGAGGTAGTTTATGCTCTCTTAATCAATAGTTTTAAGGACAGGTATGATAAGTATCATTAAGTATAAAATGGAACCGATCAGGAGACGGGAAGATACGAGCTTTGGCCCCGTAAACACAATTAGGTAATCACACAAGGTTATGATTGATTGAATAGGGATCGATACTTTATGGCTGGCTCTAAAACTAGAGGTCATAGTTTGAAGCTTCGTAAGAAAACTTCTTTGCAGGACGTAAGGAAATACTTTTTTAGTGTAAGAATAGTTGATAACTGGAATTCGCTAAGCGAGGAGGTACTTAATGCTAACTCAATCCATAGTTTTAAGTACAGGTGGGTGTTTCCTCCGACACAAATTAGAATTTTCCTTCAGGTTGACTTTTGTTTTTGTTGCATTTTATTTCTTTTTCTTTTTATCCTCAAATTACCATAGTCAAATTTTTAAGTTAAGATGTGTGTTACTATAAAAGAGATAAATTGAGTCAATAAATAACACTAATATAAAGATATAAAAATTCTGTGTGAAGCTTAAATAAAAGTTTTTCTCTCTTTTTTCCTCTTTCTCTTTTTCTTTCTATATTCTGTGAGAGGGAGAACATAAAAATGAGGCCATCTCTGTCCCAAACCAGTCTGATTCCAGCTCCAGTAGTGATAGGACCTGCATAAGTATCTCTGTCCTCTTTTCCTCCTCTCTCACGAGAGCCAGAAAAAGAAGCAAAGATTGTTTTTGTTTTGTTTTGTGTTCCCGTTTTTTGTTTTAGTGAAAACAAGTGACTGTGTGTGATATACCCCAAATAATTTTGCCTGCTCTTCTCTCTCTTTTATAAGAGTCGGGAAGAAAAGGGAAATAGAAAGTGTTCAGGTTTATAATTTGTTTTTATATTTTTTGTGATAGGTAGTTGAAGCCTCTTGCTACCAGTGAAGTGAATTTCGCCTCCTCCTCTCCATCCCTGACCTGAGGGGGAAGTTTCCACAAGGAAATATAACCTAAGTATATCTGTTTTCTTTGTTTCCTCTCTCACGAGAGCCAAAGAGAGAAAGAGAAAGATTGCCTTGGTTTTTTTTTGTGCTTTTGTGTTCTTTTGTTTAACTGAACACACATTATTGTGTCCTGAGCATAATCTCTGTTTGCACTTCCCTCTCCCACGAGAGTTGGGAAGAAAGATAGAAGACTGTTTAAGTGATAAAGTGTTGTAGTGTTGCAATTAAGTGAAGTGATCCAGCCATAAGGCCCCATTATTTTATTAATCATAATTGACAAACAGTGCTAGTGACATATACCTAGTGAAATCTGTGATATCCATGACTAGTTGTTAGTCATGGCCTTAGCCGCTTCTCCTGCTTCCCCCCCAGAGGGGGGAATGGAACTCGACCCCCCCTCAAGAGGGGTGGACGGTTGTGGGAAAGAAGAGGCCAAGGACGGCCTCTGGCAGTAGCCATGAGAGTGCTGCTGCCCCCAGTTCCCCCCCAGCCCCAAAGACTGAGAGAGAGCCCATATCCAAGTTCAAAGTTCAGACTCCTTCCACCAAAGAGGCATATGACCTAATCAGAGAGTTGGAAGACCAACTCACCGAGCTCGACTGCAAATTAAAGTCTAATGTACAGGGTGAATTCATTATCCACCCAGCCTCAGCAGAAGCCGCAGAGAAGATCCGAAGCCTCAACTCACCTCACTTGATAAAGATGAACCCTGCCCAAAAAATAAGAAAATACATCCTCATTGGCTTCCCTGTTGCTTGGTCAGTTGACCTGCTGATCAAGCAAACGTATATTACGGCTGCCTCACGTTGCTCCTCCAAAATAGAGGGCCAAACCATCCCCTCAAAGCAAGTTCTGGTCCACATCTGTGGTCCACCCCCTTCGCAAGTAAACCTCGGCATCTGGGGCAAGTTCAACATAAGAGACTACACCCCAGATCCATTGAGATGTTTCCGGTGTCAAAGATTTGGGCACCACAGAAATACTTGCCATTTCCCAGAGAGATGTGGAATCTGCAGTGGGAAACATTCCACCGACCGCTGCCTTAACAAATTCAAGGCCAAAGAAGCAACAGTTGCCAAGTGCCCAACTGCAAAGGAAACCATCCCGTTTGGAACAACCGCTGCCCAGAGAGGCTGAAGAGGATTCCTCAAAGAGCCCCTCCCTCTGCCCCTGTCACCAATCACACCCCCCCAACTTCACCCCAGCTCCTCCCCCCACCTCCAATCCTTGGCAAATGCCCCCTCCTGCCCCACTCACACCTAACCTCCCCACCCAAAACCCACCACACAACACAAACCCAGCTCCTAACACACAGATCAGACCTCCTACAGTTTCCACCCCTACACCAACTCCATCCACCCCATCACACAACACTCACACTCCTACCATCCCCCTAAACAACACTCACCCTCCTACCATCCCCACATGCAACACTCACACCAACACCTCCACCCCAAGCAACACTCAAACACACAATACAGTCACACGCAACACTCTAAGCACTCAGACCACACACACACCCGCTCAACACACCAGGTCCCGGGACCCTACACTAAGATCCCATACCCCCACACCTAAGCAGCCTATCCAGACACCTTCCTCTGCCTCCTCTTCCCAAGAGCAAACCCTCTTCACAGTAAGCGAGCTCACCAACCTTCTTATTCAAGCCATACAGGCAGCCGTCCGACTCCTCGATACCAGAGTCACCACTCAAGATGCCTACAATCAAGTCGTCGAAGTAGCCCACTCCATTGTCGCCCATGCCCTCGTCTCCAGAACCCACCAGCAGCCTCAACAACCCACCACTCCTACCACCTCCACCTCCTTAAATCATCAAGATGTCTAATCTCGGGATCCTAAACTGGAACGCCCAGGGTCTCAGACAAAAGGTACAACATCTTGAAGGCATTGCCAAGACTGACAACATTGATGTCATCATGGTTCAAAGAAACCCTGTGCACAGAGCAATACACTCCAAAAATCTCAGGATACAAAGGATTCTACCAGCACTGGTCTCCAGGGGAGAACAGAGGCAGCGCCACCTTCATCAGGAAAAACCTATTAGCCAAGGAAATAACCCGACCGGTCTACTGTGGCGAAGATGTCCACGTCCTCTCTGTTAACATCCAACTTCAGGGCAGCTGCATAGATCTGTACAACATTTACAGACCACAGGATGGTGGCTTAGACCTGACTACCCTCTTCGGGCTAGCCAGTCATCGTGACTTGGTAATAGGAGGCGACTTCAACGGGCACCATCCAAGATTCAGGTATGAGCACCCCTATGCTGCAGGCAGACACATCATGAGCCTGCTGGATGACCAAGAAGACATCTCCCTGCTCAACAATCATGAGCCAACACATGACAGAGGTGGAATACTGGACCTCACCTTTGTCTCTAATTCCCTAAAGCAGGACGCCACATGGAGAGTTCATCCCCTGGTCACAAGTGACCAATATGGTATCCATCTCACGCTGCCAATTCCTGAAATCTTCCAAATCCCTGCTCCTCCCCCTCGATGGAATTTCAAGAAGGCAGACTGGGGCCGATTCCAGGAGCACCTCAGCAATTGGTTTTCAGCCTACATACTATCTGAAGACATCGAACAAGCAGAGGCCGAGCTAGTCAATGCCCTGCAAGCTGCAGCAAACTTCTCCATCCCCCTCTGCAAACCACAACACACCACTCATCGGGACAGATGGTACTACTGTGACAGAGTTAAAGAACTCCATCACCGGCTCAATGTCATTCGGAAAATGCACAGGAAACGTTGCACTGAAGACTCCTACCGCACTCTCCCGGCAGTCAAAGAACATGTCCATGAAGAGACACGCAACATCAAGAGGAAAAAATGGCTAGAGTGGTGTTCCACTCTAGATGCTCACACCTCTGTGGGCCAGATGTGGAGGAGCATTACCTCCTTTGCTAAAGGAAAACCTCCTAAAAATCACCCCCCACAGGGATCCTAGCAGGGCAGCAGAAGAACTCTCCATCAAATTCGCGGATAGAGCAAGCTCCAACCAGCTCCCCATCACCACCAGAACAACTCTTCAGGACCTCACCACTGCAAGATGGGAAGAAATAGAAGAGGCCATCAACACTGAAGACGAAACAGATGCTTCATTCTCTCTGACTGAGCTACAAAGAGTAAGCAAAAGCTCTAAGAACACAGCCCCAGGTGCTGATAGAATCACATACACAATGATTCAAAATATGGGGCCCCAAGGGGAGCTTGCTCTACTCTCTCTGATCAATTCAACATACACACAAAGAATCAGACCAGCCTCATGGAACAGAGCAGACATTCAGCCCATCCCATAACCACAGGACGCTGACAACCCTCGCCCCATCCCCCTCCTAAGCTGCCTGAGCAAGACGGCAGAAAAGATGGTACTTAACAGAGTCCGCTGGAAATGCCCACCCTTCCCGGAAAACATGTTTGCCTACCAGCCTGGCTTAGGCACCTCAGAATGCATAGCCTCCATGCTATCATTTATCAACTACTGCCGTGGATACATCGTTTTTCTAGACCTAAAGAAGGCCTTTGAACTAGCCAATGTGCCAGAGATACTCTCAGCTCTCGTATCAAAGCAGATCAAAGGTAACCTTCTCTCATGGACCAAGCAGAGTCTACAAAACCATAGTGCACAGGTCAAAGTAGATGGGCACTACTCCACCTACAAAAACCACGAAAATGGGACCCCCCCCCAAGGTGGAATCCTTAGCCCCTTCCTCTTTAATTGTCTCATGGAAAAACTCATGGACATTGCACTACCACATGGAGCCAAACTCTTCAACTATGCGGATGACTTTGCCCTTGTCACAATAGGAGACAGAAGCTCTAACAAGACACAATGCTGCCTCACCAAGATTCACTAAGCCTCCATCTCCCTTGGAGTTAAAATCAATGCCCGCAAAACCAAGGCCCTTCCCATCCACCAGTGGAGACCAGACACTAATCTGGTCATAGGTAATGAGCCTGTGGACTGGGTTACCAAACACCAATACCTGGGTGTAATCATCGACCACAGACTAACCTTTGGACCAGAAATTCAACACTTGCGCGACAGGTGCAGCCAGCGACAAGCTGTCCTTCGTCGGATGTCGGGCCTCTACGATGGTGCATCATTTAATGTCCTCAGAAGCTTCTATGTACAAGCCATACACAGCCTCATAGACTATGCTTGGCCCACACTCTGGCTACTAACAGACCAACAGTGGGACAAGATAGAAGTAATTCAAAACAACGCCATACGTACCATGCTAGGAGCCCCCATGTGGACCAAGAGAGAAAACATCCAGATGGAATCGGGACTCATTACACTCAAACTCAGAGCTCAGCAAAGACTGACCCTCTTTGTGGCTAAAACCACCACTGTACAACATAAATGCCTAGCTGGCACAAATCTCCATCTAGCCCTCAATCGCCACCCCAACCACCATCCTAGAACCTGGACAGCCAAGGTCTGCGCTAGCCTACAAGCACTGCCAGTCAGGGAGAGCATCCTAGCCAAGATACAGGACACACCGCTTCCTGAATACAGATGCCCACCCCCATGGAATGACCAACCACTCGACATAAAGATCAAGCTCCCTGACAACCCCAAAAGCTTGGTAAACCCGCTTGTCCTTAAAAACATATACAAAGACAAAATTCAGAGCTGGAGCAGGCCAAACTCTCAAGTCTACTACACTGACGGTTCAGTAAATCAAGAAACTGGAGCCTCAGCCGCCGCCTTCACCACTGGAAACCACGTCCTATCCTGGAGACTGTCAAACTCCTGCTCATCGCTCCAGACTGAACTTGTTGCCATAGCCAACGCCCTCGACTTCTTCATCCAGCAAGGAGTTGACCATGCCCTAATTCTCTCTGACTCTAAAGGTGCCTTACAGGCCATCAAGAAGCCACTCCTCAGAGACAATGTGCGCATCATCACCACCATTCTCAGCCACTACCACAGGACAATCAGCTTTGGAAAAGCCATCACTCTTGCCTGGATTCCCAGCCACGTCGGCATCAAGGGAAATGAGGAAGCCAATCAAACCACCAAACAAGCTACTCTTAGAGCAGAAATCCAAATATCTCTGCCTCCTGGGATGCAACAGATAAAAAATAAAGCCACCAAGTCACTCCTTAACACCTTAATAACTAAACACAACCTGTGCACAGACATTGGCTCCCCCTCCACCTGGTGGTACAAAGCCACCATTGATCTTCAGCATATCACCCTGCCTAAGAGCCTTCAATGAAGCACGGAGGTCAATGTGTACCGTCTGAGACTCGGGTACAAGTGCACCTGGCGAATAGTGGAGGACATCATCAGGGAATGTACCATTTGCCAGGTAGCCTCACCACATCCATTGCTCCATTACATCCTTGAATGTAATTCCTTTTCAGAAATTCGACGGAAAACTGGTGCCCCCACAACATCCAGCGAAGATCCAAATGCCCTTCATGTTGCTAGCTCCATCATCAGACTAGCAACAAACAACTACATGAACAGTCTACTAAATATCATCAAACAATACCCTCCACCAAGATAACCATGCAATAACTCTCTCTCACCCCCAAAACAGGAATTCATTTAAATTGTTTGATGTAAACTAATAATAAACAACTGAATACTTATGCTCTCCATTATCATTACAGTTTTGCACAGCCTCACCTGCGAGCCAATTAGGAAAGTTCGATCACCAACAATAACAAGATATCACCCCACCTCCTCACCAAATAGGAAAGCCCTTTCGCCTGATACTACGTACACTCCAAAAAATCTCACCTCAAATGCGGGCCACAAGGGATGGTCAGCTCACCTTCAAGGGTGAACATCCAAGAACAAAAACGAAAATGTCCCAAACCTCTCCCACCCATGGGTAGGGAGGATGGGTAGCTATTAGGAGGCTAAAACAGAAAATCAATTATTTAAAGGCAATGGTTATAAGCCTTGATGACAAAATTCGGAATATGGATAGAAAAATGAAAGAGAATGAAACACTCAGAGAGGAAGCAAATAAAGCACAAGGGCAGGAGAGAAAGGAACTAGAAAAATGAATAAAGAAGCTGGAAGGAGAAAAGAGTGAACCAGAAACCAGAATTTCTAAACAAGAAGATAAAAACAAACAGCTGAATGACAACCTAAATGAAGTAGATGTTAGTTCACTGCTCTCTTCTGAGAGAGACGAGATTGCAGCTTGGAATGTCCAGATTAAGGAAAACATTGATCAGTTTAGAAAAGAGTTCCAGGAGCTGAATATGGAACATGATATCATGAAAACTTCCTTTGCTGATGCACTAAAGGGGAATGGGGCAGTAAAAGAGGCTGTAAAGGTGGTGGCACTGGAAAACATTCAAACAGTTGACTATAAAGAGACAGTAATCGAAAAAATGAAAGATGCTGTGATGAAAAGGGCAAATCCACTGATTAAACAGGCACTTGATAAAGAGAAGACAGTGGTAATCTCAGGCATAAGCGAATCCCAGGAGCCAACATGGCAGGGGAGACTTGAAGAAAACAAAGCTAGGATTATAGACCTGATAAGAAAGCTTGGAGTAGTTTGTGGTCCTGAGGATATTGAAAACATTCACCAACTAGGCAAATATTCGAGGGAAGGAAAGACAAGACCAACAAAAGTAACCTTTGAGAGAGGGGAAACATGTAGGGAAATATTGTCGAGAAAAAAAGTCTAAAAGACCTTCAAGAATTCAAAGAAATGTTCATTAGACGTACAGAACACAGGAAAAGATGGGAAAGATAAAAAAAACTTGTTGCAAGAGGCAAGAAGGATAAATGAGGAAAGAAACGAAGAAGAGAAGAAAAATTTTCATTTCAGAGTTCTTCCAGACAAAGGGGTGATAAAGAAGATCAGGGGATTGGGCCTCATTAAGATTATTATACACAAATGCTGATGGATTAGCTGGTAAGGCAGTAGAATTAAAAGATAGGATTCACAACAGTAAGGCAGATATAGTAGCAATTACAGAGACTAAGTTGAGTGAGGACATGAACAGTGACACAGTTTTTCATAAGGACTTCAGAATATTAAGGGTTGAAAGATCTGAGAGGACTGGTGGAGGGATAGCACTGCTCATAAGTGAAAGGATTCAAGTTGAAGAAATAAACTTGGCTATAGAAAGTGAGTTCAAGGAATTTCTTGTTGCTCGCAGAAATATTGGGTCAGAGGGCATTATAATAACTGTTGTATATAACCCACCAAGGAACCAGAATAGGCTAGAAATTTATGAGGAAAGTTATATAGGTACTATTGAAGCCTTAAATTCTGTTGTTAACATGGCACGGGAGAGAAAATGTAGGATTTTGATTATGGGAGATTTTAATCATAAAGAGATAGATTGGATAAATCTTGACCCACACAGTGGTGAGGACTCATTCGAGGTAAGATTCCTAGATTGCGTACAAGGGAATTTCCTACACCATAATGTAATGGAACCAACGAGGGACAGGGGTGGGGATGAGCCATCATTACTTGATCTAATATTCACAGATAATGTGTTGGATATTGAGAAAATTGAGTATGAACTACAAATTGGAAAGAGTGACCACTGTGTGTTGTTGATGGAGTATATCATTGAAGATATTCTTCCTTAGAGTAGATGCACTGAGGACATGAGGAGGAACTATTAAAAAGGAGATTACATCAAAATGAATGAGCTTTTTCCAGTTATTGACTGGAGAACCTTATTTTACAACAAATCTGTACAAGAAATGTATGACATCTTTTGTGAGAAATATGGGAAGATAGTAGATTGCTGCATGCCATTCACCAAAGTAGGTGTAATTCATGCCAGAGAGATATGGTTCGATATTGAGTGTAAAAGAGCTAAGAAGTCGAGAGACAAATGCTAGAAAAGGTATAGGAGGAGAAAAAACATAAATGCCTGGCATACCTACAAAACAGCAAGAAATGACTACCTAAGTAAAAGAAAAGAGGCAGAGAGAGACTATGAGAGGGACATCACCAGGAAGGCTAAGAAAATGCCAAGCTTTTCCACAGCTTTATCAGAGGAAAACTGAAGGTAAATGAACAGGTTTTAAGGCTAAAGAGAGCGGATGGAAGCATCACTGAGACAGATGAAGAGATCTGCAAAGAACTGAACAAGGAGTTTCAGTCAGTATTTACAGTATTAATACCCCACCTTCTCAGATTGCAGAGATAGAAGCTCAAGGGCCGGTATTAGAGAACATCAACCTTACAGCCACAGAGGTATGCAAAGCGCTGATGGATTTAGATGTTCATAAAGCTAAAGGTCCTGATGACATATCCCCTCATGTACTTAAAAAAAAGCGCAAACTCAATATCAGTGGCACTAAGTATCATATTTAAAAAGTCACTGGAGTCAGGGGAGATTCCAAGATGCTGGAAACAAGCAAATGTGATACCTATCTTCAAAAAGGGAAGGAGGGATACGGCTGTGAATTATAGACCAGTTTCCTTAACCAGAAGAGTTTGCAAAGTTATGGAGAAACTAAGAAGGAAACATATCTCTCTTCATTTGGAATCCTTCAACTTTTTGTCAGTAAGGCAACATGGCTTCAGAGAAGGTAGATCAACAGTAACAAACTTATTAGAATTTTATGATGAGGTAAGCCGAATCTTACAGGATAGAGAGGGCTGGGCAGATTGCATATTCCTAGACTTCCAGAAAGCGTTTGTCATTGTTCCACATGGGAGACTTGTTAGGAAGCTGCAAGCAATGGCTAGAAAAGGTGGAAATGTCTTGGAATAGATAAAAACTTACTTAGAAGGAAGGGAACAGAGGGTTAGAGTAACACACTCATCGTCAGAATGGAGAAGAGTTAGTAGTGGAGTTCCACAGGGTTCAGTTTTAGGGCTACTTTTGTTCCTTGTATATGTAAATGACCTACCAGAGTCTGTAAATTCATTCATGAATATGTTTGCAGATGATGCAAAGATTGTGAAGAAAGTGAAAAACGAGAACAATGGTAGAGAACTCCAGGAAGATCTAAATAGTCTGCATGAGTGATCAGAAAAGTGGCTAATGATATTCAATACGCCAAAATGTAAAGTAATAGGAATGGGTACAAGTGCAAGAAGGCCCAAGCTTGACTACTCGGTGGCTGGAGTGCGACTTCAAGAGACAGAAAATGAGAGAGATATAGGAGTAAACATACTGGCAGATTTGTCTCCAGAAATACATACAAATGGCATAGTAAGGGCAGCATATGCATTCTTATCAAATGTAAGGGTAGCCTACAGGCACATGGACAAGGAAATGTTCAAAAATATTTATGAAATCAAAACTCGAATATACAGCCCTCTTTTGGAATCCGCACTTGAAAAAACACATAGCTAAGCTTGAAAAAGTTCAAAGACATGCCACGAAACTGGTGCCTAAAAAATACGCAATCTCAGTTATGATGAGAGACAGTGGGAATTAGACTTACCATCTCTCGAAGCTAGAAGATTGAGGGGGGATATGGTGACAGTCTTTAAATTCCTTAATGGTTATGATAGAGTGGATAGGGATCGATAGTTTGATTTGGCTGGCTCTAGAACTAGAGGCCATAGCTTGAAGCTTCGTAAGAAAACTTCTTTGCAGGATGTAAGGAAATACTTTTTCAGTGGAAGAGTAGTTGATAATTGGAATTGGCTAAGCGAGGAGGTAGTTAATGCTATCTCAATCCATAGTTTTAAGGATAGGTAGGATAAGTGTCACTAAGTAGAAAATGGAACTGATCAGGAGACGGGAAGATACGAGCTTTGAGCTCTTTCCCGTAAACACAATTAGGTAATCACAATTAGGTAATCACACACACACACGGTGAGCAGTAGAACACACAATCAGGATCTCTCGAATTTTTCCTTGTGTTTTTGAGTGACCAAGACTTAAGTATAAAACTTAAACAAAATTTCCCTAAATATGAGATTCTGCAGAGCATTGTGAGTAAACAAGATTATATTTGTAGTTAACGAGACTGTACAAAATATTACAGGAAAAAAATTAGAACACTTTTGAGAGGGGAAAAAGAAGAAGCTGTCCTGTCCTGCCTTGAGGGATGTTTAGAAGAGTTGCCAGATGCAAAGCCATCACATCTCTTAAGATGTGTGTTACCAGAGAAGAGATAAACTGAGTCACTAAATAGCACTTATATGGAGATATAAAAATTCGGTGTGAAGCTTAATTAAAAGTTTTTTTTTTTTTTTGTGAGAGGGAGAACATAAAAATGACGCCATCTCTGTCCCAAACCTCTCCCATCCATGGGTCGGTAGGAGGGGTAGCCATCAGGAGACTCAAACAGAAAATCAAGAATTTAGAGGAAATGGTTATAAGCCTTGATGATAAAATTCGGAATATGGATGGAGAAATGAAAGAGAATGAAACACTCAGAGAGCAAATAAGATCTTTGGAGGAAGCAAATAAAGCACAAGGGCCGGAGAGAAAGCAACTAGAAAAAAGAATAAAGAAGCTGGAAGGGGAAAAGAGTCAACTAGAATATAAACTTTCTAAACAACAAGATAAAAACAAACAGCTGAATGACAACCTAAAGGAATTAGATGTTAGTTCACTGCTCTCTTCTGAGAGAGACGAGATTGCTGCTTGGAATGTCCAGATTAAGGAAAACATTGAACAGTTCAGAAAAGAGTTCCAGGAGCTGAATATGGAAAATGATGCCATGAAAACTTCCTTTGCTGATGCACTAAAGGGGAATGTGGCAGTAAAAGAGGCTGTAAAGGTGGTGGCACTGGAAAACATACAAACAGTTGACTATAAAGAGACAGTAATTGAAAAAATGAAAGACGTTGTGATGGAAAGGGCAAACCCACTCATCAGACAGGCACTTGATAAGGAGAAGACAGTGGTAATCTCAGGCATAAGCGAGTCCCAGGAGCCAACATGGCAGGGGAGACTTGAAGAAAATAAAGCTAGGGTTGTAGACCTGATAAGAAAGCTTGGAGTAGTATGTGGTCCTGAGGATATTGTGAACATACACCAACTAGGTAAATATTCTCAGGAAGGAAAGCCGAGACCAACAAAAGTAACCTTTGAGAGAGGGGAAACATGTAGGGAAATATTGTTGAGAAAAAAAAAGTCTAAAAGACCTTCAAGAATTCAAAGAAGTGTTCATTAGACGATACAGAACACAGGAAGAGATGGGAAAGATCAAAAACTTGTTGCAAGAGGCAAGAAGGTTAAATGATGAAAGAAATGAAGAAGAGAAGAAAAATTTTCATTACAGAGTTCTTCCAGACAAAGGGGAGATAAAGAAGATAATGACATAAGATCAGGGGATGGGGCCTCATTAAGATTGTTATACACAAATGATGATGGATTAGCTAGTAAGGCAGTAGAATTAAAAGATAGGATTCACAACAGTAAGGCAGGTATAGTAGCAATTACAGAGACTAAGTTGAGTGAGGACATAAACAGTGTCACAGTTTTTCATAAGGGTTTCAGAATACTAAGGGTTGAAAGATCTGAGAGGACTGGTGGAGGGATAGCACTGCTCACAAGTGAAAGGATTCAAGTCGAAGAAATAAACTTGGCTATAGAAAGTGAGTTCAAGGAATTTCTTGTTGCTCGCATAAATACTGGGTCAGAGAGCATTATAATAACTGTTGTATACAACCCACCAAGGAACCAAAATAGGCTTGAAGTTTATGAGGAAAGTCATATAGGTACTATTGAAGTCATAAACTCAGTTGTTAACATGGCACGGGAAAAAAAATGTAGGATTTTGATTATGGGAGACTTTAATCATAAAGAGATAGATTGGATAAATCTTGACCCACACAGTGGTGAGGACTCATTCGGGGCAAGATTCCTAGATTGCATACAAGGGAATTTCCTACACCAACATGTAATGGAACCAACAAGGGCCAGGGGTGGGGATGAGCCATCACTACTTGATCTAGTGTTCACAGATAATGTGTTGGATATTGAAAATATTGAGTATGAACCACCAATTGGAAAGAGTGACCACTGTGTGTTGTTGATGGAGTATATCATTGAAGATATTCTTCCTGAGAGTAGAGGCACCGAGGACATGAGGAGGAACTATCGGAAAGGAGATTACATCAAAATGAATGAGCTTTTTGCAGTTATTGACTGGAGAACCTTATTAGAAATGTATGACATCTTTTGTGAGAAATATGGGAAGATAGTAGATTGCTGCATACCTGTCACCAAAGTAGGTGTAATTCATGCCAGAGAGAAATGGTTCGATAATGGGTGTAAAAGAGCTAAGGAGTGGAGAGACAAATGCTGGAAAAGGTATAGGAGGAGAAAAAACATAAATGCCTGGCAAACCTACAAAAGAGCAAGAAATGAGAGGGACATCACCAGGAAGGCTAAAGAAAATCCCAAGCTTTACCACAGCTTTATCAGAGGAAAACTGAAGGTAAAAGAACAGGTTTTAAGGCTAAAGAGAGCGGATGGAAGCATCACTGAGACGGATGAAGAGATCTGCAAAGAATTGAACAAGGAGTTTCAGTCAGTATTTACAGTAGAAAATACCCCACCCCCTCAGATTGCAGTGATAGAAGCTCAAGGGCCGGTATTAGAGAACATCAACCTTACAGCCACAGAGGTATGCAAAGCGCTGATGGATTTAGATGTTCATAAAGCTACAGGTCCTGATGACATATCCCCTCATGTGCTTAAAAAATGCGCAAACACAATATCAGTGGCACTAAGTATCATATTTAAGGAGTCACTGGAATCAGGGGAGATTCCAAGATGCTGGAAACAAGCAAATGTGATACCTATCTTCAAAAAGGGAAGGAGGGATACGGCTGTGAACTATAGACCAGTTTCCTTGACCAGCATAGTTTACAAAGTTATGGAGAAACACCTAAGGAAACATATCTCTCTTCACTTGGAATCCTTCAACTTTTTGTCAGTGAGACAACATGGCTTCAGAGAATGTAGATCAACAGTGTCAAACTTATTAGAATTTTATGATGAGGTAAGCCGAATCTTACAGAGAAGAGAAGGCTGGGCAGATTGCATATTCCTAGACTTCCAGAAAGCATTCGACACCATCCCACACGGGAGACTTATTAAGAAGCTGCAAGCAATGGCTAGAATAGGTGGAAATATCTTGGGATGGATAAAAACTTACTTAGAAGGAAGGGAACAGAGGGTTAGAGTAAGACACTCAGTGTCTGAATGGAGAAGAGTTAGTAGTGAAGTTCCACAGGGTTCAGTTTTAGGGCCACTTATGTTCCTTGCATATGTAAATGACTTTCCAGAGTCTGTAAATTCATTCATGAATAGGTTTGCAGATGATGCAAAGATTGTGAAGAGAGTAAGAAATGAGAACAATGGTAGAGAACTTCAGGAAGATCTAAATAGCCTGCATGAGTGGTCAGAAATGTGGCTAATAAAATTCAGTACTTCAAAATGTAAGGTAATGAGAATGGGTACAAGTGCAAGAAGGCCCAAGCTTGACTACTCGGTGACTGGAGTACAACTTCAAGAGACAGAGAATGAGAGAGATCTAGGAGTAAACATATTGGCAAATTTGTCTCCAGAAATGCATATAAATGGCATAGTAAGGGCAGCATATGCTTTCTTAGCAAATGTACGGGTAGCCTTTAGGCACATGGACAAGGAAATGTTCAGAAATACTTATGTAACCTATGTGAGGCCAAAACCTGAATATGCAGCCCCTTTTGGAATCCACACTTGAAAAAGCACGTAGCTAAGCTTGAAAAAGTTCAAGGACATGCCTCGTAACTGGTGCCAGAATTAAGCAATCTCAGTTATGAGGAGTGGCTTAGGAAATTATACATACCATCACTCGAAGCTAGAATATTGAGGAGGATATGGTGACAGTCTTTAAATTCCTTCATGGTTATGATAGAGGGGAGAGGGATCGATATTTTTATATGGGTGGTTCTAGAACTAGAGGTCATAGTTTGAAGCTTCGTATGAAAACTTCTTTACAAGATGTAAGGACATATTTTTTTAGTGTAAGAGTAGTTGATAATTGGTATTCGCTAAGCGAGGAGGTAGTTAATGCTATCTCAACACATAATTTTCAGGACAGGTATGATAAGTATCACTAAGTGCAAAATGGAACCGATCAGGAGATGGGGAGATACGAACTTTGGGCTCTTTCCTGTAAGAACAATTAGGTAATCACACGCGTTCGCACGTGCGCGTGCACACACACAGGAGACGGGAAGATACGAGCATTGGGCTCTCTCCCGTAAACACAATTATGTAGTCATACTCTCATATATATATATATATATATATATATATATATATATATATATATATATATATATATATATATATATATATATATATATATATATATATATATATATATATATATATATATATATATATATATATATATATATATATATATATATATATATATATATATATATATATATATATATATATATATATATATATATACAAATAGACACAAACATATGTGAAAACATGAATCACAAAATTCGTTTTCGCATTCACTTCAAATCTGTGGAGGATTTCCTGTGTGTTATTTACCCTTCGATCTTATAACCCCCTAAATTCGGAAATCCTGACACGGCTTCAGTAGAGGCCTACCACGATCTCAAAATTAAATCCTCTACCAATAAGATATAATTAATATTACATGCATAGACATACATGCACATATTTTATAAGGGGGTTTATGAACTGTTGATATGTGAATATTTAAATAAACTCTCCTCACCTTAAAGTAAAACTTCCTCATAGAGAATAATAAATTTTCTAACATACATTCTACCTACGAGTGTGCAATTAAATGAGCTCATTCTGTCCCTCACACGTAGTTATAAATATTGTTAGAAATAAGGTAAATCTGCATTGCATCTGTACTCATCTATCCGGATAACCCTGATGTCGTCAGCAATCACGGGATTCCCAATCAAACTCACTGAATATCTTCTGATCCACGTATCTCTATCACGTTTTTTACTTGAGTGTCTCGTAACGTCTCACGAGTACCACTAATAATAAACTTATAAGTACTGTTAACAAACACAGTAAGAATGAGTGCCTCGTAGCATCTCACGACGGCAACTAACTTTATAAGAAAGTCCCACAAACTCCTCTAGTTTGTCGGGGTCCTTGGTACTAGGACTAAGTTGACTTATGACTTGCTTACAACAGTTCTTTGTTCAACGAGGCGTTATCAAGGAGGTGAAGGGTTAATGGCTAAAATCCATTAGTGACCTACATTCCTTTCTCCACGTCTTCTACGGCCAGCCTCCCTAATAAACTACACATTATACATACGAATATACGTGTATACATGATAGAACTTAATAAGTATACATGCGAAGTCTAAAAGTATACATTTATGCACTTACGTTACAATAAACGAAACTATATGCAAACTAACACTTACATAATGTACGTAGAAATAAACTGTCTTGAAATATATTCAAGACATCCTGGGCCCCTCCAAAAAGGAAAAAATGGAGGGTCTCCCCATCAGTACTACAATTTATCATCAATGATTAAGCGTGCCCACAATTCTTTAACCCTTTGGGCAGCTTGACGTTCAGATCTTTCATAATTTGATGATTCCTCTTCGTATACTTCTGACAACAGATATTCCCATGAGAGCTTTTCAGACCAAGCTCTCTGAATAAGAAAATTTCCTCTTCTTAGTAAGGGTGATATTAGACCTAAGGGGTCCAAAAGTATACCCACCAGTGACAGAAGTTTAAGTTTGGTCAACACATCTTCTCTAGCCTTCAGACTTTTCAAAGACAACTTGTCTGTATTAACATTCCAGATTAAACTAAAGATTGATACTTTAGGAGATCTAGAATTTTCAGAAAGGCGCTGATCCAGTACCCTTTGAAGTCTTGCATTGTTGGAATTTAGTGCTTGCAGTGATATTTTGGTCTTTTCCCACTTTACATCTGCAGTATTGCATATATCAAACTGTTTCTCTTCACTGGTACAAGCATCCAACAAATTACCCACATGAACATTCTCCAATATTTCCTCCAACTGTTCTATTAGAGACTTCATTTGTCCAAAGGCACTCTGAAAATTGTGCAGGAGTGGAGTGTGGATAGGCTTCAAGGGAACGTACTCTGTAAAACTTCTAAGTGTAGTTTTATCTTTGTAATGCACTTCTTGCTTTACTCCTATACTCTCTGGCTCCCACAACTTATTAACAGGCTCTATGGCCTCTTTAATCAACAGCTTATTAACAGGCTCTATGGCCTCTTCATTCAACAACTTATTAACTGGCCTTTTGGCCTCATCAATCAACTCTTGTGTTGTAGTAGGCAATAACTGTGTTCCTACTCGCATAACAAGTTGGTTTTGTACACTACTGGACCCATGTTGAGTATCACGAGGAATATGGCCATACAACATGACACCACCTGGTGTTTCCATCAAAGTATAGACATCCCACTTGTTAATACCACTAACAAACTGACTAAAATGTAAGGCACCAATAACAATGCCAATGTTTTCCAGTACATCACTATAAATATCTTCATCAGCCAACTTGTGACCATTAGACTTTAACACATTTGCAGCCTTTGCTAGTCCTGGAGTGTGGATGCTAATTACCATGTCATCAACTACGAGTAATTTAACTCTGGCTCTTCTTTTCCCCAATTTGATAACTACATTTACGACAGGAAAACTTCCTTCCTTCGTCTCAGAACGAAATGCATCAATACCAAGAGACATTTCATCTACTGGGCTTAATTTAAGCCTTTCAGCTAATTCCCTAGTTATAAAGGAACACTGGGAACCTGTATCAAAGAATAACCTAGTATTTACCCAAAGATTTCCCTTTGAGCTGCTTATTTTTCCACTTGCAGTAGGCAGAGCACATGAAGGTAAATTCGGCTTCACCATTTGCCTTTGTACTGCCTTCATAGTCATCACACCAACATGTTTCTTGTCCTTTTCTGAGTCAGAATGTTCTGGCTCATTGCTTGACTCATCTATATTTGAACCATTTTCTGACTGTTCATTCAGAAATGTAGGTTCTTCAAACCTTCTACGAAATTTTGACTCTTGTTCATAACACAAGGCTGCATGATGACCATTTTTCTTACACTTCTTACAGTTTAACTGAGTGTAACATTCATTTGCATAATGCCCTGACTGAGTACATCTCAGACATTTGTTATTGTCTCTCAATTTGTCTCTGCGTTCATTTATGCTTACTACTTTATTACACTGTTCAGACTTATGACCTTGCCAACCACAGAATACACATTCTGTTTTACTATTTACTACATTTGCAGTAGCACCATAACTACCCATATTCTTTTTATAGGACTGGGTCTCATTTCTCTGGTAAGTTTGGGTCTCACCCTTTGTGTTACCTTTAGTATTGTTGCCCTCTATATGATATACATATTTTCCCAGTTCCTTCAAGAGGGTTTCATATGTAGGATATTTTGTGTCTATTTTTATGCTAATCCAGTTCTCAACATCTTTTGGCAATTTCATCATCACGAGTTCTGAAAACACCCAATCAGTGTTCTTCATGTCTCTATAATTTTTCAGACTTCGAGTAATGGCTTCTACTTCCTGCTTGAACTTAAAAAGTGATGAATAATTAGAACAGGGAGTTGGTATTTTTACCAATTTCCTCATTAAATTTCGTACAATCCTGTCCTTGCTGGCATAAACAGCTTGCAGCTGTTGAATGCATTCATCATAACTCTCACTAGCAACAGGATATCCCTTTATGGTGTCTTTTGCATCTCCTTTAAGGGCATTTCTTAAGATGGTAAACTTTGTCATAGTTGCCATAGAAGTGCTATGTACTAAACTATCAAACGTGTCCCAAAACTCGTTCCATTCATCATAGTTTCCAGAGAACTGTGGTATTTTTACTTCAGGAAATTTAGGTGTGGGTTGCCTACTTGGGAGGCTTGAACTCTCGGAACTAGTAGCTCTAGTACTCTTCATAGTTCCTAAATTATGAATTCGTTCTAGGACAGCTAAGCTAATATTATTTACTGTTTCAGCTAGACTGTCATGTTCTGTATCCTCCTCCTCAGAATCCCTTTTAAGGGGCTTATTCTCGACATATTCTTCATATTTCCTATCATATCTTCCAAATCTTTCTGTTAGCGTATGATGACATCTTTCTAAATAAGTAACAACAAGTGTCTCATCATCTTTGGCAAGTTCTGTTTGACACTGAACACAATCACGTTGAACCAATTCCCGAAGGCGTTTCAATGCTTCAGGTTTAACCGACATATTGAGAAAGTAAATAGAACATAAAACAACAAACAAATAGTTGATGCAATTTTATCATCAAAGAATCCACGATCTTCTTTATACATCCACAATGCAACAAACATTCACTCTGTAAAGAGTATCAAAGGACAATCTTCCAAATCTCAAGATAATAACATACAGTTATTTAATTCCGTCAATTATGACGCCAATCCTCAAAGTGTAAAACACACTTTTCATCAATTAAACGACACTGTTAAGTCAGCAACAGTAAATGGAAAGTGTAATGCAAACCACACTGTTCCTCAAACGACACTGTGCACCTAGCAGTAGGTGGGTCACTACCTTCTGTTTATTTACGTAAACAAAGGAATCAATACGACATTCTAGATATCGTTAAATGGGAAATATGTAAACACACAAATCCCTAAAAACCACTGTTCACCCAGCCGAAATTGGGTACTAATATCCAAATTACTTAATGGACGCTCAACTACGAAAGTATATTTCGTTTCCACAGATAGAGAAACGCTTTATCCACGTGGGAAATGGGTTCTCTTATTTATTTCAACAACCATTTAAATTTCAAAGTTATATTTGCAATATTCATGCAAATACATGCAATGCTCCTCCCTGTTTTCGCTGAAATGTGGACGATTTTAACCGTAGAGTTTTGCACTAACTTCTTACAAGGTGGGAGCTTATCTAAAATGTACACTATTTTCACCACTACCACACCAATTCTCATCCGGTTCGAAGGACCAAAAGCTGTGGAGGATTTCCTGTGTGTTATTTACCCTTCGATCTTATAACCCCCTAAATTCGGAAATCCTGACACGGCTTCAGTAGAGGCCTACCACGATCTCAAAATTAAATCCTCTACCAATAAGATATAATTAATATTACATGCATAGACATACATGCACATATTTTATAAGGGGGTTTATGAACTGTTGATATGTGAATATTTAAATAAACTCTCCTCACCTTAAAGTAAAACTTCCTCATAGAGAATAATAAATTTTCTAACATACATTCTACCTACGAGTGTGCAATTAAATGAGCTCATTCTGTCCCTCACACGTAGTTATAAATATTGTTAGAAATAAGGTAAATCTGCATTGCATCTGTACTCATCTATCCGGATAACCCTGATGTCGTCAGCAATCACGGGATTCCCAATCAAACTCATTGAATATCTTCTGATCCACGTATCTCTATCACGTTTTTTACTTGAGTGTCTCGTAACGTCTCACGAGTACCACTAATAATAAACTTATAAGTACTGTTAACAAACACAGTAAGAATGAGTGCCTCGTAGCATCTCACGACGGCAACTAACTTTATAAGAAAGTCCCACAAACTCCTCTAGTTTGTCGGGGTCCTTGGTACTAGGACTAAGTTGACTTATGACTTGCTTACAACAGTTCTTTGTTCAACGAGGCGTTATCAAGGAGGTGAAGGGTTAATGGCTAAAATCCATTAGTGACCTACATTCCTTTCTCCACGTCTTCTACGGCCAGCCTCCCTAATAAACTACACATTATACATACGAATATACGTGTATACATGATAGAACTTAATAAGTATACATGCGAAGTCTAAAAGTATACATTTATGCACTTACGTTACAATAAACGAAACTATATGCAAACTAACACTTACATAATGTACGTAGAAATAAACTGTCTTGAAATATATTCAAGACAAAATCCAATGCTATATATTATCAATGATAATCAAATACACACATAAACATACATGAAAACATAAATCATATTTTGCCTCTGGCCGGGACTCGAACCTAAGACACATAATTAGTGTGCCAAGG
>JAXCGZ010015377.1:0-20000 GCA_037179515.1 Halocaridina rubra | reverse complement strand
TAAACAATGTCACAGTTTTTCATAAGGGCTTCAGAATACTAAGGGTCGAAAGATCTGAGAGGACTGGTGGAGGAATAGCACTGCTCATAAGTGAAAGGATTCAAGTTGAAGAAATAAAATTGGCTATAGAAAGGGAGTTCAAGGAATTTCTTGTTGCTCGCATAAATACTGGGTCAGAGAGCATTTCAATAACTGTTGTATATAACCCAACAAGGAACCAGAATAGGATGGAAGTTTATGAGGAAAGTCATATTGGTACTATTGGAGACTTGAAGACAATAAAGCTAGGGTTGTAGACCTGACAAGAAAGCTTGGAGTAGTTTGTGGTCCTGAGGATATTGTAAACATTCACCAACTAGGTAAATATTCGAGGGAAGGAAAGCAGAGACCAACAAACGTAACCTTTGAGAGAGGGGAAACATGTAGGTAAATATTGTCGAAAAAAAAAAGACTAAACCTTCAAGAATTCAAAGAAGTGTTCATTAGACGATACAGAACACAGGAAGAGATGGGAAAGATAAAAAGCTTGTTGGAAAAGGCAAGAAGATTAAATGAGGAAAGAAATGAAGAACTGAAGAAAAATTTTCATTTCAGAGCTCTCCCAGACAAAGGGGAGATGAAGAAGATAAAGACAGAAGATCAGGGGATGGGGCCTCATTAAGATTGTTATACACAAATGCTGATGGATTAGCTGGTAAGGCAGTAGAATTAAAAGATAGGATTCACAACAGTAAAGCAGATATAGTAGCAATTACAGAGACTAAGTTGAGTGAGGACATAAACAGTGTCACAGTTTTTCCTAAGGGCTTCAGAATATTAAGGGTTGAAAGATCTGAGAGGACTGGTGGAGGGATAGTACTGCTCATAAGTGAAAGGATTCAAGTTGAAGAAATAAACTTGGCTACAGAAAGTGAGTTCAGGGAAATTCTTGTTGTTCGCATAAATACTGGGTCAGAGAGCATTATAATAACTGTTGTATATAACCCACCAAGGAACCAGAATAGGCTAGAAGTTTATGAGGAAAGTCATATAGGTACTATTGAAGTCATAAACTCAGTTGTTAACATGGCACGGGAGAGAAAATATAGGATTTTGATTATGGGATATTTTAATCATAAAGAGATAGATTGGATAAATTTTGATCCACACAGTGGTGAGGACTCATTCGGGGTAAGATTCCTAGATTGCGTACAATGGAATTTCCTACACCAACATGTAATGGAACCAACGAGGACCAGGGGTGGGGATGAGCCATCACTTCTTGATCTAGTATTCACAGATAATGTGTTGGATATTGAAAAAGTTGAGTATGAACCACCAATTGGAAAGAGTGACCACTGTGTGTTGTTGATGGAGTATATCATTGAAGATATTCTGCTGAGGGTAGAGGCACTGGGGACATGAGGAGGAACTATCCGAAAAGAGATTACATCAAAATGCAGTTATTGACTGGAGAACCTTATTTTACAACAAATCTGTACAAGAATTGTATGACATCTTTTGTGAGAAATATGGGAAAAGAGTAGATTGCTGCATACCTGTCACCAAAATAGGTGTAATTCATGCCATAGAGAAATGGTTCGATAATGAGTGTAAAAGAGCGAAGGAGTGGAGAGCCAAATGCTGGAAAAGGTATAGGAGGAGAAAAACATAAATGCCTGGCAAACCTATAAAAGAGCAAGAAATGACTACCTAAGTAACAGAAGAGAGGCAGAGAGAGACTATGAGAGGGACATCACCAGGAAGGCTAAAGAAGATCCCAAGCTTTTCCACAGCTTTATCAGAAGAAAGCTGAAGGTAAAAGAACAAGTTTTAAGGCTAAAGAGAGCAGATGGAAGCATCACTGAGACGGATGAAGAGATCTGCAAAGAATTGAACAAGGAGTTTCAGTCAGTATTTACAGTACAAAATACCCCACCCCCTCAGATTGCAGAGATAGAAGCTCAAGAGCCGGTATTAGAGAACATCAACCTTACAGCCACAGAGGTATGCAAAGCGCTGATGGATTTAGATGTTCATAAAGCTACAGGCCTTGATGACATATCCCCTCATGTACTTAAAAAGTGCGCAAACTCAATATCAGTGGCACTAAGTATCATATTTAAAAAGTCACTGGAGTCAGGGAAGATTCCCAGATGCTGGAAACAAGCAAATATGATACCTATCTTCAAAAAGGGAAGGAGGGATACAGCTCTGAACTATAGACCAGTTTCCTAGACCAGCATAGTTTGCAAAGTTATGGAGAAACTACTAAGGAAACATATCTCTCTTCACTTGGAATCCTTCAACTTTTTGTCAGTGAGGCAACATGGCTTCAGAGAAAGTAAATCAACAGTAACAATTTTATTAGAATTTTATGATGAGGTAAGCCGAATCTTACAGGAAAGTGAGGGCTGGGCAGATTGCATATTCCTAGACTTCCAGAAAGCGTTTGACACTCTTCCACATGGAAGACTTATTAGGAAGCTGCAAGCAATGGTTACAATAGGTGGAAATGTCTTGGAATGGATAAAAACTTACTTAGAAGGAAGGGAACAGAGGGTTAGAGTAAGACACTCAGTGTCTGAATGGAGAAGAGTTAGTAGTGGAGTTCCACAGGATTCAGTTTTAGGGCCACTTTTGTTCCTTGTATATGTAAATGACCTACCAGAGTCTGTAAATTCATTCATGAATATGTTTGCAGATGATACAAAGATTGTGAAGAAAGTAAAAAACGAGAACAATGGTAGAGAACTTCAGGAAGACCTAAATAATCTGCATGAGTGGTCAGAAAAGTGGCTAATGAAATTCATTACTTCAAAATGTAAGGTAATGAGAATGGGTACAAGTGCAAGAAGGCCCAAGCTTGACTTCTCGGTGGCTGGAGTACAATTTCAAGAGACAGAAAATGAGAGAGATCTAGGAGTAAACATACTGGCAGATTTGTCTCCAGAAATACATATAAATGGCATAGTAAGGGCAGCATATGCCTTCTTATCAAATGTAAGGGTAGCCTTCAGGCACATGGACAAGGAAATGTTCAGAAATATTTATGTAACCTATGTGAGGCCAAAACTCGAATATGCAGCCCCTTTTGGAATCCGCACTTGAAAAAGCACATAGCTAAGCTTGAAAAAGTTCAAAGACATACCACGAAACTGGTGACAGAAATACACAATCTCAGTTATGATGAGAGGCTGGGAGAATTAGACTTACCATCTCTCGAAGCTTGAAGATTGAGGGGGATAAGGTGACAGTCTTTAAATTCCTTCATGGTTATGATAGAGTGGATAGGGATCGATATTTTGATATGGCTGGCTCTAGAACTAGAGGTCATAGTTTGAAGCTTCATAAGAAAAGTTCTTTCCAAGATGTAAGGAGATACTTTTTCAGTGTAAGAGTAGTTGATAATTGCAATTCGCCAAGCGAGGAGGTAATTAATGCTACCTCAATCCATAGTTTTAAGGACAGGTATGATAAGCATCACTAAGTAGAAAATGGAACCGATCAGGAGACGGGAAGATACGAGCATTGGGCTCTTTCCCGTAAAAACAATTAGGTAATCACACTTAGGTAATCACAGTTCGCTTAGCGAGGAGGTAGTTAATGCTATCTCAATAAATAGTTTAAAGGACAGGTATGATAAGTATTACTAAATACAAAATTGAACCGATCAGGAGACGGGAAGATACGAGCTTTGGGCTCTTTCGCGTAAACGCAATTAGGTAATCACACAAGGAGTTTCAGTCAGTATTTACAGTAGAAAATACCCCACCCCCTCAGATTGCAGAGATAGAAGCTCATTGGTTGGTATTAGAGAACATCATCCTTTCAGCCACAGAGGTATGCAAAATGCTGATAGAGTTAGATGTCCATAAAGCTACAGGTCCTGATGATATATCCCCTCATGTACTTAAAAAATGCGCAAACTCAATATCAGTAGCACTAAGTCTCATATTCAAAAAGTCATTGGAGTCAGGGGAGATTCCAAGATTATGGAAACAAGCGAACGTGATACTTATCTTCAAAAAGGGAAGGAGGGATATGGCTCTAGACTACAGACCAGTTTCTTTGACCAGGATAGTTTGCAAAGTCATGGAGAAACTATTACGGAAACATATCTCTTTTCACTTGGAATCCTGCAGCTTTTTGTCAGAACATGGCTTCATAGAAGGTAGATCAACAGTAACACACGTAATAGAATTTTATAATGAGGTAAGCCGAATCTTATAGGAAAGAGAGGGTTGGGAAGATTTCATATTCCTAGACTTCCATGGGAGACTTATTAGGAAACTGCAAGCAATGGCTAGAATAGGTGTAAATGTCTTGGAATGGATAAAAAAAAACTTACTTACAAGGAAGGCAACAGAGGGTTAGAGTAACACAATCAGTGTCTGAATGGAGAAGAGTTAGTAGTGGAATTCCACAGGGTTGAGTTATAGGGCCAACTTGTTACTGGCATATATAATTGAGCTACCAGAGTCTGTAAATTCATTCATGAATATGTTTGCAGATGATGCAAAGATTATGAAGAAAGTAAGAAACGAGAACAATGGTAGAGAACTTCGGGAAGACCTAAATAGTCTGCATGAGTGGTCAGAAAAGTGGTTAATGAAATTCCATACTTCAAAATGTAAAGTAATGAAAATGGGTACAAGTGCAAGAAGGCCTAAGCTTGACTAATCGGTGGCAGGAGTACAACTTCAAAAGACAGAGAATTAGAGAGATCTAGGAGTAAACATACTGGCAGATTTGTCTCCAGAAATGCATATAAATGGCATAGTCAGGGCAGCATATGCTTTCTTAGCAAATGTAAGGGTAGCCTTCTCGCTTATGGTCAAGGAAATGTTCAGAAATATTTATGTATACTATGTGAGGCCAAAACTTGAATATGCAGCCCCCTTTTGAAATCCGCACTTTAAAAAGCACGTAGCTAATCTTGTAAAATTTCAAAGACATTCCACGAAACTGTTGCCAGAAATACACAATCTCAGTTATGAAGAGATGCTGAGGGAATTAGACTTACCATCACTCGAAGCTAGAAGATTGAGGGGGGATATGGTGACAGTCCTTAAATTCCTTCTTGGTTATGATAGAGTGGATAGGGATCGATATATTGATATGGGTGGTTCTAGAACTAGAGGTCATAGTTTGAAACTTAGTAAAAAAAACTTCTTTGCAGGATGTATGGAAGTACTTTTTTTTTAGTGTAAGAGTAGTTGATAATTTAAGTTTGCTAAGCGAGGAGGTAGTTAATGCTAACGTAATCCATAGTTTTAAGGACAAGTATGATAAGTATCACTAAGTAGAAAACGGAACCGATCAGGAGACGGGAAGATACGAGCTTTGGGCTCTTTTCCAAAAACACAATTAGGTAATCACAATTAGGTAATCACACACACACACAATACCAACATGTAATGGAACCAACGAGGGCCAGGGGTGGAGATGAGCCATCGGTACTTGATCTAGTATTCATAGATAACGTGTTAGGTATTGAAATAATTGAGTATGAACTGTCAATTGGAAAGAGTGACCACTGTGTGTTGCTGATGGAGTATATCATTAAAGATATTCTGCCTGAGAGTAGAGGCAATGAGGACATGAGCTTTTTGTAGTTATTGACTGGAGAACCTTATTTTACAACAAATCTGTACAAGAAATGTATGTCATCTTTTGTGAGAATTATGGGAAGATAGTAGATTGCTGCATACCTGTCACCAAAGTAGGCGTAATTCAAGCCAGAGTGAAATGGTTCAATAATGAGTGTAAGAGAGCTAAGGAGTGGAGAGACAAATGCTGGAAAATGTATAGGAGGAGAAAAAACATAAATGCCTGGCAAGCCTACAAAAGAGCAAGAAATCACTACCTAAGTAAAAGAAGAGAGGCAGAGAGAGACTATGAGAGGGACATCACCAGGAAGGCTAAAGAAAATCCCAAGCTTTTCCACAGCTTTATCAGAGGAAAACTGAAGGTAAAAGAAAAGATTTTTAGGCTTGAGAGAGGGGATGGAAGCATCGCTGAAACGGATGAAGAGATCTGCAAAGAATTGAACAAGGAATGTCAGTCAGTATTTACAGCAGAAAATACCCCACCCCCTCAGATTGCACAGATCGAAGATCATGGGCCGATATTAGAGAACATCAGCCTTACAGCCACAGAGGTATGCAAAGTGCTGATGGAGTTAGATGTCCATAAAGCTAAGGGTCCTGATGATATATGCCGTCATGTTCTCAAAAGATGCGCAAACTCAATATCTGTTGCACTAAGTATCATATTCAAAAAGGTACTGGAGTCAGGGGAGATTCCAAGATGGTGGAAACAAGTGAACGTGATACCTATCTTCAAAAAGGGAAGAAGAGATACGGCTCTAAACTATAGACCAGTTTCCCTGACCAGCATAGTTTGCAAAGTTATGGAGAAACTACTAAGGAAATATATCTCTCTTCACTTGGAATCCTTCAACTTTTTGTCAGTGAGGCAACATGGCTTCAGAGAAGGTAGATCAGCAGTAACAATTTTATTAGAATTTTATGATGAGGTAAGCCGAATCTTACAGGAAAGAGAGGGCTGGGTAGATTGCATATTCCTAGACTTCCAGAAAGCGTTTGACACTGTTCCACATGGGAGACTTATTAGGATGCTGCAAGCAATGGCTAGAATAGGTGTAAATATCTTGGAATGGACAAAAACTTACTTAGCAGGAAGGGAACAGAGGGTTAGGGTAAGACACTCAGTGTCTGAATGGAGAAGAGTTAGTAGTGGAGTTCCACAGGGTTCAGTTTTAGGGCCACTTTTGTTCCTTGTATATGTAAATGACCTACCAGAGTATGTAAGGTCATTCATGAATATGTTTGCAGATGATGCAAAGATTGTGAAGAAAGAAGGAAACGAGAACAATGGTAGAGAACTTCAGGAAGATCTAAATAGACTGCATGAGTGGTCAGAAAAGTGGCTAATGAAATTCAGTACTTCAAAATGTAAGGTAATGAGAATGGGTACAAGTGCAAGAAGGCCCAAGCTTGACTACTCGGTAGCTGGAGTACAACTTTAAGAGACAGAAAATGAGAGAGATCTAGGAGTAAACAAACTGGCAGATTTTTCTCCATAAATACATATAAATGGCATAGTAAGGGCAGCATATGCCTTCTTATCAAATGTAAGGGTAGCCTTCAGGCACATGAACAAGGAAATGTTCAGAAATATTTATGTAACCTATGTGAGGCCAAAACTCGAATATGCAGCCCCCTTTTGAATTCCGCACTTGAAAAAGCACATAGCTAAGCTTGAAAAAGTTCAAAGACATGCCATGAAACTGGTGTCATAAATACGCAATCTCAGTTATGATGAGAGGCTGAGGGAATTAGACTTACCATCACTCGAAGCTAGAAGATTGAATTGGGATATGGTGACAGTCTTTAAATTCCTTCATGGTTATGATAGAGTGGATAGGGATCGATATTTTGATATGGCTGGCTCTAGAACTAGAGGTCATAGTTTGAAGATTCGTAAGAAAACATCTTTGCAGGATGTAAGGAAATACTTTTCCAGTGTAAGAGTAGTTGATAATTGGAATTGGCTAAGCGAGGAGGTAGTTAATGCTATCTCAATCCATACTTTTAAGGACAGGTATGATAAGTATCACTAAGTAGAAAACGGAACCCTGATCAGGAGACGGGAAGATACGAGCTTTGGGCTCTTTCCCGTAAACACAATTAGGTAATCACACATACACGCATTATATATATATATATATATATATATATATATATATATATATATATATATATATATATATATATATATATATATATATATATATATATATATATATAGCCACCTAATTGCATAACCTGATTGTGCTTACGGGAAAGATCCCTGTGCTCGTAACTCCCCGTCTCCTGGTCGGTTCCATTTTTTGTAGTCAGCAATACCTATCATACTTGTCTTTAAAACTATGAATTGAGAGAGAGAGAGAGAGAGAGAGAGAGAGAGAGAGAGAGAGAGAGAGAGAGAGAGAGAGAGAGAGAGAGAGAGAGAGAGGAGAGAGAGAGAGAGAGAGAGAGATTACATTTCTTCGTATTTAAAACTAAGAGTCACAGTGACTTTTGCAAATCATTGCAGACGCATAATAAAAGTTTATCTCTTGCTTAAATCTACGATAACGATAACTTTGTCAAGATAACTCTGCTTCAATATTTGGTTATTTTTTAGCTCGAAAGTAAAAACTATTTTGTTTTTCGTATTGCTGTAGTCCAAAATGTCATTGCATATCAAGTCATATTGTAACGAAAAATCCATAATTCACACCAGGAGAGAGAGAGAGAGAGAGAGAGAGAGAGAGAGAGAGAGAGAGAGAGAGAGAGAGAGAGAGAGAGAGAGAGAGAGAGAGAGAGAGAGAGAGAGTATTTATCTATATTCCTGAGGAAAGAAATTCAACTTTAAGTTCACCAATTGCTTTTCTATGGGGAAACAGAGTTGTCAGAATTTATGATTTTCTTGAAGAAGACAATCATGAAAATTACAACGAGAATTGCTATGCTTACAAATATTTATAAATTAACTTATTCACTGCAGTTACTTAATGTAATTACCAAAATATGCTCACGAGAAAGAGCCCAGTGCTCTTAACCTCCCAACTCCTAGTCGGTTCTATTTTGTACTTAATGATACTTATCATATTTATCCTTAAAACTATGGATTGAGTTAGCATTCACTACCTCTTCGCTTAGCGAATTCCAAGCATCAACTACTCTTACACTAAAAAAAGTACTTAACTAAACCCTGCAAAGAAGTTTATTTATTTATTTATTTATTTTTTGCAAAGCTTCAAACTATGACCTATAAGTCTATAACCAGCCATATCAAAATATCGATCCCTATCCACTCTGTCATAACCATGAAGGAATTTAAAAACCATCACCATATTCACCTTCATTCTTCAAGCTACGAGTGACGCCATGTTTTATTTCCCCAGCTTCTCTTCATAACTGACATTGTGTATTCCTGGCAAACGTTTTGCGGCATGTCTTTAAACTTTTTCCAACTTATTTATGTGCTTTTCAAGTGTGGATTCCAAATGAGGGTTGAATATTTCAAGCTTTGGCCTCATAAACATTCCTGATCATGTAAATGTCCATGTGCGTGAAGGCTAGCCTTACATTTGCTAAGGAGGCATACACTAGCCCTACTATGCCATTAATATGCATTTTTGGAGACAAATCTGCCAATGCGCTTACTCCTTAATCTCTTTCATTCTCCATCTCCTAAAATTTTGCTCCTGCTATTGAGTATCCAAGCTTGAACCTTCTCATACTTGTACCCATTCTCATGACCTTCCATTTTGAAGTATTAAATTTAATTTGCCACTTCTCTGAATACTCATGCAGGCTATTTAGGTCTTCCTGAAGTTCTCTACCATTGTTCTCTTCTCTTACTTTACATCAACTGCAAGCATGTTCATGATTGAATTCACAGACTCTGGTAGGCCATTCACATATACAAGAAATAAAAGTGGCCCTAAAACTGAACCCTGTGAAACCCCACTACTAACTATTCTCCTTTCAGACACTGAGTGTAATATTCTAACCCTCTGTCCCTTCCTTCTAAGTAAGTTTGTATCCATTCCAAGACATTTCCACCTACTTGCGGCTTCTTAATAAATCTCCCATGTGGAACCGCATCAAATGCCTTCTGGAAGTCTAGGAATATGCAATCCACCCAGCCCTCTCTTCCCTGTAAGATCCGGCTTACCTCATCATAAAATTCTACTAAGTTTGTTACTGTTGATCTACCTTCTCTGAAGCTATGTTGTCTCACTGACAAAAGTTGAAGGATTTCAAGTGAAAAGAGATGTGTATTCTTAGTAGTTTTGCAAACTATGCTGGTCAAGGAAACAGGTCTATTGTTTAGAGCTGTATACCTCCTTCTCTTTTTGAGAATACGCATCCCATTCACCTGCTTCCAGCATCTTGGAATCTCCCCAGATTCCAGCTACTTTTCTAATATGATACACAGTGCAGCCGATTTGATTTAGAGCATTTCCAAAGTTCATAAGGGGATAAATCATCAGAATCTGTAGCTTTATGAGTATCTAACTCCACCAATGCTTTGCATTCCTCTGTGGCTGAAAAGATGATGTTCTTCAATACCAGTTCATATGGTATGGAATCAGAGGAGATGGGATATTTTCTGCTGTACATACTGACAGAAATTCCTTGTTTTATTCTTCGTAAGTCTCTTCATCCATTTCAGCAATTTTTCCATCCGCTCTCATTAGCTTTAAAGCCCATTCTTTGACCTTCAATTTTTCCTTTGATAAAGCTGTAAAAGTTTGGGATTTTCTTTAGCCTTCATGGTGATGTCCTTTTATAATCTCTCACTGCCTCTCTTCTTTTACTTAGGCCATCATTTCTTGCTCTTTTATAAGTCTGCCAAACATTTATATTTTTTCCCTCCTATTCCTTTTTCAGCATTTGTCTCTTCACTCCTTAGGTCTCTTACACTCATTATTGAACCATTTCTCTATGGCATAATAAAACTCCTATTCTGGTGAAAGGTGTGTAACAATTTACTATCTTCCTATATTCATCACAAAAAATGTCGAACATTTCTTGTACAGATTTGTTGTTAAATAAGGTTCTCCAGTCAATAACTGCAAAGAGCACATTAATTTTGATGCAATCTCCTTTTGGATAGTTCCTTCTTGGGGCCTTTTTAGTGCCTCTACTTACAGACAGAATGTCTTTGATGATATACTCCATCAACAACACAAAGCTGTCACTCTTTTTAATATCCAACACATTATTTGTGAATACTAGATCAAGCAGTAATGGCTCATCCCCACCCCTGGCCCTTGTTGGTTCCATTACATGTTGGTATAGGAAATTCCCTTTTATGCAATCTAGGAATCTTGCCCCTAATGAGTCCTCGCCACTGTGCAGGAAAAGATTTATTCAATCTATCTCTCTATTATTAAAATCTCCCATAACCAAAATATTACATTTTATCTCCTGTTCAATGTTAACAACTGACATTATGACTTCGATAGTACCTATGTAACTCTCCTTATAAACTTCTAGCCTCTGTTGGTTCCTTGGTGGGTTATATACAACAGCTATTACAATGCTCTCTGAACCGGTATTCATGAGAGCAACGAGAAATTTCTTAAACTCATTTTATAAGCAAAGTTTATTTGCTCAACCTAAAATCTTTCACTTATGAGCAATGCTATTCTTCCACCAGTAATCTCAGATCTTTCAACCCTTAACATTCTGAAGTAATTAGGAAAAACTGTGACACTGTTTATGTCCTCAGTTAACTTGGTTTTTGTAACTGCTACTAAATCTGCCTTACTGTTGCGAATCATATCCTTTAATTCTACTGCTTTACCAGCTACCCAATCAGCGTAGTCGCCGTGGCTCAGTCGGTAGCGTCTCCGACTCTGAGGCGTCAGGTCGAGGGTTCGCGCCCCATCACGGTCTGAGGTTAGCAAAGGCATGCACTCAGCGTAAGGATTACATCTGCCAAAACAAGTCCTTTGCAAGAAGGCAACCGTCCTAGCCCTTGGTTGATAAGGGAATCCGTGACGTAAAACCGGAACGAACCAGCTACCCAATCAGCATTTCTTTACAGCAATCTTAATGAGGCTGCATCCCCTGCTTTCTTATCCTTATCTTTTTCATCTCCCCTTCGGCTGGAAGAGCTCAGAAACAAAAAAATTTCCTCACTTCTTCATATCTTTCCTCATTTAACCTTCTAGCTTCTTGAAACAAGTTTTTGATCCTTTCCATGTTTTGTATTATCTAATGAAAACTACTATCAATTCTTGAAAGCTTTTTAGTTTTTCTCATCGATATTTCTCTACATGTGTCCCCTCTCTCAAAGGCTACTTTCATTGGTCTTGCTTTTACCTCCTTAGAATATTTACCAGCATGGTGAATACTTACAATATTCTCTGGACCACATACTACTCCAATTTTTCTAATCAGGGCCAAAACCCTAGCATTATTTTGCTAAAGTCTCCCCTGCCATGTTGACTCCTGGGATTCACTTATGCCTGTGATTACCACTGCCTTCTCTTTATCAAATACCTGTTTGATTATTGGATTAGCCCTCTCCATCACAATATCTCTAATTGTTTCTATTACAGTTTCTTTATAGTCAACAGTTTTAATATTTTCTGGAGCAACCCCCATGTCACATCTTCCTGCACTACATCTTCATAGGAAGTGTTCATGGCCTCATCTTCCATATTCAGCTCTTGAAATGCTTTTCTAAACTGTTCGATGTTTCTTTTATCTGGACATTCCAAGCTGCAATCTTGTCTCTCTCAGAAGAGAGCAGTGAACAAACATTTAATACATTTAGAATGCCATTCAACTGCTTGTTATCTTCTTGTTTAGAAATTCTTGTTTGTTGTCCACTCTTTTCCCCTTCCAGCTCTTTTATTTGTTTTTTTTTTTTTACTTCTTTTCACACTTGCCCTTTTGCCTTATAAGCTTCCTCCAAAGTTCTTATTACCTCTCAAAGTGTTTCATTCTCTTTCATTTTTTTTTTATCCATATTTCGAATTTTATCATCTAGGTTAATTACAAGGATCTCAAGGTCCCTGACTCTTTGTTTCAGGTTCCTAAGAACTACTACCCCTCCTACAATCCCTGGAGATCCTCTACCACCATTCCCCAATGGTTGGATGGGAGGGTTAGAGATAGAGATGATTTCATTTCATTTTGATGTTTAAGTTTCACTAAATATAGAAAAACAAATAAAAGTTTTTGTTTAATTTCACACTGACTTGCTATATCTTCATATGAGTACTAATATAGTTACTTGGAACATTTCTTTTCTGGCAACACACATCCTAATTCAAAACTTTACTTTGGTAATTATATATATATATATATATATATATATATATATATATATATATATATATATATATATATATATATATATATATATATATATATATATATATATATATATATATATATATATATATATATATATATATATATATATATATATATATATATATATATATATATATATATATATATATATATATATATATGTATGTATGTATGTGATTACCCAATTGTGATTACCTAATTGTGTTTACGGGAAAGAGCCCAAAGCTCGTATCTTCCCGTCTCCTCATCGGTTCCATTTTAGACTTAGTGATACTTATCATACCTGTCCTTAAAACTATGGATTGAGAGAGCATTAATTACCTCCTCGCTTAGCGAATTCCAATTATCAACTACTCTTACACTGAAAAAGTATTTCCTTACATCCTGCAAACAAGTTTTCTTACGAAGCTTCAAACTATGACCTCTAGTTCTAGAGCCAGCCATATCGAAATATCGATTCCTATCCACTCTATCATAACCAGGAAGGAATTTAAAGACTGTCACCATATCCCCCCTTACTCTTCTAGCTTCGAGTGATGGTAAGTCTAATTCCCTCAGCCTCTCATCATAACTGAGATTGCGTATTTATGGCACCAGTTTCGTGGCATGTCTTTGAACTTTTTCAAGCTTAGCTATGTGCTTTTTCAAGTGCGGATTCCAAAAGGGGGCTGCATATTCGAGTTTTGGCCTCACATAGGTTACATAAATATTTCTGAACATTTCCTTGTCCATGTGCCTGAAGGCTACCCTTACATTTGATAAGAATGCATATGCTGCCCTTACTATGCCATTTATATGTATTTCTGGAGACAAATCTGCCAGTATGTTTACTCCTAGATCTCTCTCATTTTCTGTCTCTTGAAGTTGTACTCCAGCCACCGAGTAGTCAAGCTTGGGCCTTCTTGCACTTGTACCCATTCTCATTACCTTACATTTTGAAGTATTGAATTTCATTAGCCACTTTTCTGACCAGTCATGCAGATTATTTAGATCCTCCCGAAGTTCTCTACCATTGTTCTCGTTTTTTACTTTCTTCACAATCTTTGCATCATCTGCAAACATATTCATGAATGAATTTACAGACTCTGGTAGGTCATTTACATATACAAGGAACAAAAGTGGCCCTAAAACTGAACCCTGTGGAACTCCACTACTAACTCTTCTCCATTCAGACACTGAGTGTCTTACTCTAACCCTCTGTTCCCTTCCTTCTAAGTAAGTTTTTATCCATTCCAAAACATTTCCACCTATTCTAGCCATTGAGTGCAGCTTCCTAATAAGTCTACCATGTGGAACAGTGTCAAACGCTTTCTGGAAGTCTAGGAATATGCAATCTGCCCAGCCCTCTCTTTCCTGTAAGATTTGGCTTACCTCATCATAAAATTCTAATAAGTTTGTTACTGTTGATCTACCTTCTCTGAAGCCATGTTGCCTCACTGACAAAAAGTTGAAGGATTCCAAGTGAAGAGAGATATGTTTCCTTAGTAGTTTCTCCATAACTTTGCAAACTATGCTGGTCAAGGAAACTGGTCTATAGTTCAGAGCCGTATCCCTCCTTCCCTTTTTGAAGATAGGTATCACATTTGCTTGTTTCCAGCATCTTGGAATCTCCCCCGACTCCAGTGACTCCTTAAATATGATACTTAGTGCCAGTGATATTGAGTTTGCGCATTTCTTAAGCACATGAGGGGATATGTCACCAGGAGCTGTAGCTTTATGAACATCTAAATCCATCAGCGCTTTGCATACCTCTGTGGCTGTAAGGTTGACGTTCTCTAATACCGGCCCTTGAGCTTCTATCACTGCAATCTGAGGGGGTGGGGTATTTTCTACTGTAAATACTGACTGAAACTCCTTGTTCAATTCTTTGCAGATCTCTTCATCCGTCTCAGTGATGCTTCCATCCGCTCTCTTTAGCCTTAAAACCTGTTCTTTTACCTTCAGTTTTCCTCTGATAAAGCTGTGGAAAAGCTTGGGATTTTCTTTAGCCTTCCTGGTGATGTCCCTCTCATAATCTCTCTCTGCCTCTCTCCTTTTACTTAGGTAGTCATTTCTTGCTCTTTTGTAGGTTTGCCAGGCATTTATGTTTTTTCTCCTCCAATACCTTTTCCAGCATTTGTCTCTCCACTCCTTAGCTCTTTTACACCCATTATCAAACCATTTCTCTCTGGCATGAATTACACCTACTTTGGTGACAGGTATGCAGCAATCTACTATCTTCCCATATTTCTCACAAAAGATGTCATACATTTCTTGTACAGATTTGTTGTAAAATAAGGTTCTCCAGTCAATAACTGCAAAAAGCTCATTCATTTTGATGTAATCTCCTTTCCGATAGTTCCTCCTCATGTCCTCAGTGCCTCTACTCTCAGGAAGAATATCTTCAATGATATACTCCATCAACAACACACAGTGGTCACTCTTTCCAATTGGTGGTTCATACTCAATATTTTCAATATCCAACACATTGTCTGTGAACACTAGATCAAGTAGTGATGGCTCATCCCCACCCCTGGCCCTTGTTGGTTCCATTACATGTTGGTGTAGGAAATTCCCTTGTACGCAATCTAGGAATCTTGCCCCGAATGAGTCCTCACCACTGTGTGGGTCAAGGTTTATCCAATCTATCTCTTTATGATTAAAGTCTCCCATAATCAAAATCCTACATTTTTTTTCCCGTGCCATTTTAACAACTGAGTTTATGACTTCAATAGTACCTATATGACTTTCCTCATAAACTTCAAGCCTATTTTGGTTCCTTGGTGGGTTGTATACAACAGTTATTATAATGCTCTCTGACCCAGTATTTATGTGAGCGACAAGAAATTCCCTGAACTCACTTTCTATAGCCAAGTTTATTTCTTCAACTTGAATCCTCTCACTTATGAGCAGTGCTATCCCTCCACCAGTCCTCTCAGATCTTTCAACCCTTAGTATTCTGAAGCCCTTAGGAAAAACTGTGACACTGTTTATGTCCTCACTCAACTTAGTCTCTGTAATTGCTACTATATCTGCCTTACTGTTGTGAATCCTATCTTTTAATTCTACTGCCTTACCAGCTAATCCATCAGCATTTGTGTATAACAATCTTAATGAGGCCCCATCCCCTGATCTATCTGTCATTATCTTCTTTATCTCCCCTTTGTCTGGAAGTACTCTGTAACGAAAATTTTTCTTCTCTTCTTCATTTCTTTCATCATTTAACCTTCTTGCCTCTTGCAACAAGTTTTTGATCTTTCCCATCTCTTCCTGTGTTCTGTATCGTCTAATGAACACTTCTTTGCATTCTTGAAGGTCTTTTAGACTTTTTTTTCTCAACAATATTTCCCTACATGCTTCCCCTCTCTCAAAGATTACTTTTGTTGGTCTCTGCTTTCCTTCCCTCGAATATTTACCTAGTTGGCCTCACATAGGTTACATAAATATTTCTGAACATTTCCTTGTCCATGTGCCTGAAGGCTACCCTTACATTTGATAAGAATGCATATGCTGCCCTTACTATGCCATTTATATGTATTTCTGGAGACAAATCTGCCAGTATGTTTACTCCTAGATCTCTCTCATTTTCTGTCTCTTGAAGTTGTACTCCAGCCATGTATGTATGTATGTATGTATGTATGTATGTATGTATGTATGTGATTATTACCTAATTGATTACCTAATTGTGTTTACGGGAAAGAGCCCAAAGCTCGTATCTTCCCGTCTCCTGATCGGTTCCATTTTTAGACTTAGTGATACTTATCGTACCTGTCCTTAAAACTATGGATTGAGATAGCATTAACTACCTCCTCGCTTAGCGAATTCCAATTATCAACTACTCTTACACTGAAAAAGTATTTCCTTACATCCTGCAAACAAGTTTTCTTAAGAAGCTTCAAACTATGACCTCTAGTTCTAGAGCCGGCCATATCGAAATATCGATCCCTATCCACTCTATCATAACCATGAAGGAATTTAAAGACTGTCACCATATCCCCCCTTACTCTTCTAGCTTCGAGTGATGGCAAGTCTAATTCCCTCAGCCTCTCATCATAACCGAGATTGCGTATTTCTGGCACCAGTATGTATGTATGTATGTATGTATGTATGTATGTATGTATGTATATATGTATATATATATATATATATATATATATATATATATATATATATATAATATATATATATATATATATATATATATATATATATATATATATATATATATCCTTCTTAGAAGTCAGGAGCTAACTTCATGACATGATCACCCCTTTTCATGCATATACTTACACAGGGATTGATATTTTGATATGGCTGGCACTAGAACTAGAGGTCATAGTGTGAAGCTGCGTAAAAAAAACTTCTTTGCAGGATGTAAGGAAGTACTTTTTCAGTGTAAGAGTAGTTGATAATTGTAAATCGCTAAGCGAGGAGGTAGTTAATGCTATCTCAATCCATAGTTTTAAGGACAGGTATGATAAGTATCACTAAGTACAAAATGGAACCGATCAGGAGACGGGAAGATACGTGCTTTGGGCTCTATCCCGTAAACTCAATTAGGTAATCACAGTGGAAATGTTTTGGAATGGATAAAAACTTACTTAGAAGGAAGGGAACAGAGGGTTAGAGTAAGACACTCAGTGTCTGAATGGAGAAGAGTTAGTTGTGGAGTCCCACAGGGTTCAGTTTTAGGGCCACTTTTGTTCCTTGTATATGTAAATGACCTACCAGAGTCTGTAAATTCATTCATGAATATGTTTGCAGATGATGCAAATATTGTGAAGAAAGTAAAAAACGAGAACAATGGTAGAGAACTTCAGAAGGATCTAAATAATCTGCATGACTGGTCAGAAAAGTGGCTAATGAAATTCAATACTTCAAAATGTAAGGTAATGAGAATGGGTACAAGTGCAAGAAGGCCCAAGCTTGACTACTCGGTGGCTGGAGTACAACTTCAAGAGACAGAAAATGAGAGAGATCTAGGAGTAAACATACTGGCAGATTTGTCTCCAGAAATACATATAAATGGCATAGTAAGGGCAGCATGTGCATTCTTATCAAATGTAAGGGTAGCCTTCAGGCACATGGACAAGGAAATGTTCAGAAATATTTATGTAACCTATGTGAGGCCAAAACTCGAATATGCAGCCCCCTTTTGGAATCTGCACTTGAAAAAGCACATAGCTAAGCTTGAAAAAGTTCAAAGACATGCCATGAAACTGGTGCCATAAATACGCAATCTCAGTTATGATGAGAGGCTGAGGGAATTAGACTTACCATCACTCGAAGCTAGAAGAGTGAGAGGGGATATGGTGACAGTCTTTAAATTCCTTCATGGTTATGATAGAGTGGATAGGGATCGATATTTTGATATGGCTGGCTCTAGAACTAGAGGTCATAGTTTTAAGCTTCGTAAGAAAACTTCTTCGCAGGATGTAAGGAAATACTTTTTCAGTGTAAGAGTAGTTGATAATTGGAATTCGCTAAGCGAGGAGGTTGTTAATGCTATCTCAATCCATATTTTTAAGGACAGGTATGATAAGTATCACTAAGTATAAAATGGAACCGATTAGGAGACGGGAAGATACGAGCTTTGGGCTCTTTCCCGTAAACACAATTAGGTAATCACAATTAGTTAATCACAGTAATAGCAAAAATATGTTCATTGTTATGTTGAGCAAAGAAGTAGAAGTATTGTATAGCATTATTAAGGGAAAGAAAAGAAATAACATCCGTCCCTGTAATAGTATACCCGTACGTTTACACATAATATGAAGCCTCATGATGACTAGCACATTTCTTATTTACCAAGATGATATTCACATCCATTTAAGGAACTGCGTTCAGCAACAGAATAATACACTGTCACTGCGTGATTACCTAACTGTGCTTACGGAAAGGAGCCCAAAGTTCGTATCTTCCCGTCTCCTGATCGGTTCCATTTTGTACATAGTGATACTTATCATACTTGTCCTCAAAACTATGGATTGAGTTAGCATTAACTACCTCCTCGCTTAGTGAAATCCAATTATCAACTAAACTTACACTAAAAGGTTTCTTCCATACATCCTGCAAAAAATGTTTCTTATGAAGCTCCAAACTATGACCTTTAGTTCTAGAGCCAGCCATATCAAAATATCGATCCCTATCAACTCTATCATAACCAAGAAGGAATTTAAAGACTGTCACCATATCCCCCTTCAGTCTTCTAGATTCCAGTGATGGTGAATCTAATTCACTCAGCCTCTCATCATAGCTGGGATTGCGTATTTCTGGCACCAGTTTCGTGGCATGTCTTTGAACTTTTCCAAACTTAACTACGTGCTTTTTCAAGTACGGATTCCAAAAGAAGGCTGCATATTCAAGTTTTGGCCTCACATAGGTTACATAAATATTTCTGAACATTTCCTTGTCCATGTGCCTGAAGGCTGTTGGGGTTTAGGATGCTAGAGTGTTGTTAAGATTCTGTTTTACTAAGGGGACTCAAAGTACCGAGCTCGGTTAAGAGCTCACAAACAGACAGGACAGATATTTGTACTTGAACACCCCATCTCTTTTACCATTAGTCGGTTAAATGAAACTCAGAATTCAACTTTCTTTTAATTTTGGAAATGCAATGACATTAAAAGAATTGAATTAAATTTCTCAAATTAAATTTTATGAAATGCTGCCTCGAATCCCGGTGGTGATGAGCACGATTTCGTTTCCCGACACCACGGACGTATGCCAGGACTTTGGCCTCAACTCGATGATTACCTCTGTCACACAGGCAGAGTAGAATACAGGACACTGCAATTTCAGAAACAGAAATGACACTGTTTATAATGGAAAACTGAAAGCATGATCACACATATAATGAGTTTCCAATGTCATTTTACTGGATGAATATATATTGGTTATTCACAGCTAACCAGAAATATTTATGCTACCATAATAGCATACAAAACCATTAATTCTTTACTGGTTCTAAAGGAAAACAATATATTCACAATAAATGAAAAATAAGCAAGACAAATACAGTACTGTATGTATTCCTTAAATTGTGTGTAACCACAAAAGTTGCAATGCTTATTACTGATTAACAATTGATATGGTAAAACACTCTATTTAGGATAAAGGAAGAATCTA
>JAXCGZ010015376.1:70000-91566 GCA_037179515.1 Halocaridina rubra | reverse complement strand
GATATTAGTTGGAGATATAAGTATGACTAAGGCTGGATGTCCTTCCTGATGCCTATTTCTTAGGAGGATTAAGTTTTACTTGAGAGTTTAGTTTCTCGATATTTATTACTGTTTCCACCATTTTCTTCCGGTTTCTAGTTACATATTCATGTTATTCACTTTTATTTAGTTTCTATATGCACAGCATCAGATAATTCTAAGTTTATTATATCCCCTCTTTTCCTATTTCATTTTCCATTAGCCTTACGTATCTCCTCACCTCAAATAACTCGTAGTCCATTCCTTCAGTCCTTTCCTTTTCACCATCCTACTCTCCAAATACTGTCATAATCCATTATGCACACTATAAAAATGGTCATACATGCATGCACATGTACCTATATATATGCATGCATATACTCATATATACATAACTAATTAGGTGAGCAATAGAAATGCCACTGGGGCTTCATGGTCATACATATCTCGGAAAGAGAGAGAGAGAGAGAGAGAGAGAGAGAGAGAGAGAGAGAGAGAGAGAGAGAGAGAGAGAGAGAGAGAGAGAGGAGAGAGAGAGAGAGAGAGAGAGAGAGAGAGAGAGAGAGAGAGAGAGAGAGAGAGAGAGAGAGAGAGTTTTTGGTATTCATTTCAGCAAAAAGTTATTAGTCCTTTCCACCGATATGCATGCATACTTATACACATCATCGCCATCTGCGGGTGACACAACAAAGGAAAAGGACAGGCTGAATAAACAGTCCCAGCATTGAGAGTTCAGAAACAGGGCAGTACTAGGCCCCGAAAGTGCAAAGGGAGTGTATTATTACACAAAAATGAAGAAGAAAAGAAATAAAGACAAGAAAAAAGAAATACAGGTGCATGTAAACAACTGCATAGATATACACATATACTTTCACACATACATGCATTCACACATAAACACAGCACCATCTAATGGATTAGAAATTTAAAAGGAAAAGAAAAGGAAAAACTGAAAGCCCCTCCCCCTCTATTCCTGGGTTCATCCAGTGAGGACGTGCTTCCAGTAGCTCTAGTCTTGACCATACTTAGTACTATGGAGAGTGGTGGTGTTCTTTGTGTTGGTGGTGTTAGTGGTAGTGGTGTTGGTGGTGGTGTCGTTGTTGGTGCTGTTTGTGGCTGTGCTGGGGATTTGTCTGTGTCTGATGCAAGCAAACTCATTTTTAAATTAAGAAGTGAGTTGGCCGCAGTCAGGCAGGAGGACAGATCCTTAGCAGAGGAGAACAGGGATCTGAGAGGTAAGGTAGAGGTGTTAAGTAGGAAGGGACAATTGAATAGTGAAGACGATTGGAAAGTTGTGAATAAGGGTTCAGCTAAGATGGTTCTTAAGAAAAATGATACTTTTCGACTACAAGTTGCTAATTCTTTTAGTTCACTTAGAGATGAATGTGACAGTGGCGGCAGTAATTCTTCAGGACCAATAGAGTCAGATAGGTGTACTAGCGACTGTAGAAATGGAGGTGGGAAAAGCTCTCAAGTCAAGAGCCTAGGTAAGTCTCTCAAGGTCGGAGTAACCCATCCTCCGGATAAGTCTCGTTCTCTGGTAATTGTAGGGGATTCACTGTGCAGATATGTAGACAGGAAAGTCAGGCATAGAGTTAGAGGAAAATATTTTTTCCCTGGAGCAGGTATGAAGAAGGTGGGTGAGTCAATAGATAGCTGGATTGAGGATAATCATGTTGTTTGTTTGATAGCTGGTGGAAATGACGTGCAGGATGGTAGAAGTGAGGAGCTGATTAAGTTGTATAGACAAGCCCTGGATAAGATCAGGAAAAGGGGTGCAGTTCCGGTGATGTGCGGTATTCTGTCTAGGCTTAGCCAAAGTTCAGAGTGGTGGTCTCGAGCTATAGGAGTTAATGCTAGGATGGAAGTCTTCTGTCGGGAGAATAATATAGGTTTTATAGACGGGTGGGATCACTTCACTAGTCGTAAGCATATGTATGAAAGGGATGGAGTGCATCTTTCTAATTCAGGTGTCTTGGAATTGGCTGGTATGATAGACAGAGCGGTAGGGGGGTTTTGTTAGATACAAATTATGAAATACATAATACTTCTGCAGAGAAATTAGTCAGTAAGGGTTCAGTAAATAGTGGGTCAAATAACTGAGAGTTTAAGGATAATAACCGTTTGTTACATAGAACAACTATAAACAAAAAGAATAGTCACAAGAAGGGTAAACCTAGAGAAAGTTTAAAAGTATATTATACAAATAGCTGTAGTGTAGGTAACAAGATAGAAGAACTGAGAGCCATAGTATGTAGTGAGAGACTGGATATAATATGCATTAGTGAAAGTTGGATTAATTTAGAGAGCAAAGACCTTCGAGCTGAGTACATAATGACAGGATAAAAACTTTATATTGCAGATTACAGTGCAGATAGAAGAGGGGGAGGGGTAATTATGTATATAAAAGATAGCCTCAGAAGCTGCATTAAGTCTGGAATTAAGACAAATCTAAATTCAGAAACTTTATGGGTTGAAATTAAAAATAATATAGAAAGTCTAGTTGTAGGAGTACTCTACAGACCACCTGATCTAGATAATATAAATTCGCAAATTATATACGATGAAATTTCTAAAGTGACCAAGTCAAATAGAGTTTGCATTGTAGGCGATTTTAATTTTAGAAATATTAACTGGGAAACCATAACAGGTGATAGTAGCTCTAAGGAGTTTTTGGAAGTAGTAGGAGACAATTTCCTTTCTCAGCATGTACTTGAAGCAACACGGGGGGGCGGGGGGGTTGAATATACTGGATTTAGTTCTTAGTAACAGAGAGAATATGGTTACAAATTTAGAAGTTGGAGAACCATTGGGCAACAGTGACCATGATTCCATTAGATTTAACCTAATTTTCAAGGAAACTATAAAGGAAAATAAGAATATTGTTCCAAACTTTAGAGCAAGAGATTTTGAGGGCTTAAAAACTAAATTATCTAATGAGGTATGGGAAGGGATTTCTGGGGTACAGATGTGGGTAGTTAATCCAGCAGGTCAGGTCGCAGGTAGCAGATTACCACAAAAATTGAGTACCACAGGCCAAGGATTATCACAAGACAAGATCAATACAGTAAATTCTCTCACAGGAAAGAACAGCAGTCCGTCAGTTAATATAAATTTGGATGAGGAATAGAACAATTTTGTCATGGCTCTTAAGAATAGTCAGAAAGACTATATTCCCAAGAAACATTTCAGATCAAGAAAAAATGACCCTAAATGGATGAACAATAGAATAAAGAATCTTATAGGTATTAAAAGAGGAATATACAGGAAACTGAAAAGAGGTGACAAACAGGTGAGGCAGCAATATATACAGTTAAACAGGGAAGTTAAAAAGATAGAGAGTCGAAAAGAAAATACGAAGTTAGAATAGCAGGAGAAGCTAAAGAAAATCCTAAAGGGTTTTATCAACATTATCAAACAAAATTTAAGGAAAAAACCAGACCAATTTAAGTAGCCAATGGCCATATCACAGATGATGATAAAGTGATGTGTACATGTTTAAATGATTATTTCTTATCTGTATTTACCAATGAAAACTTGGAATATATTCCGGAGGTAGAATCCATTTACAGAGACAGTCCCGATAATATACTTAGTTCAATAAATATTACGAGAGAGGAGGTAATAAAAGAAATAGATATATTAAAGGCTCATAAATCTCCGGGACCTGATGGAATATACGCTAGAATATTAAAGGACTGCAAGGAAGAGCTTAGTTGTCCACTAACTGCATTATTTAATAATTCAATAAAAGTTGGATCGGTACCCATGAAGTGGAAATTGGCAGAAGAGGTACCAATATTTAAAAAAGGAGAACGAGTTAAAAAGAATAATTATAGGCCTGTAAGCTTAACGTCAACAGTGGGTAAGATTCTAGAATCCATCATTGCAAATAAAATAAGGGCACATCTAGAATTACACAGACTGATAAAACTTTCACAACACGGGTCTCTAAAGGGTTTTTCGTGCCTTACAAACTTACTGTCTTTTTATTCAGAAGTTTACGAGGCAGTATATTGTGGCAAAGAATATGATACAATATATCTAGATTTTAGCAAAGCTTTTGATAGAGTTCCTCACAAAAGATTAGTTAAAAAGCTGGAAGCTCATGGTATAGGAGGAGCTGTTCTCAGATGGATCAAACAATGGTTAAAAGACAGAAAACAGAGGGTTTGCATAAATGGAGAGAAATCGGAGTGGGGCTCGGTTACTAGCGGGGCACCACAAGGCTCGGTACTGGGTCCCCTATTATTCATCGTATATCTAAATGATCTGGATTCGGATATCAGTAGTAACCTAAGTAAATTCGCATGATGACACTAAAATAGGTAGAATTATAAATGGAAAAGAGGACATTCATGCTTTACAGGAAGATCTAAATAAATTATCTGAATGGTCGGACAAATGGCAAATGGAATTTAATGTTGAAAAATGTAAAGTAGTTAAAATGGGTACTATAAAAGACTATACGAGTTATAAACTAAATAACCATGAAATCATGAGTTCTCAGTGTGAAAGGGATTTGGGAGTCCTTGTGAGTAGGAATCTTAAACCAAGAGAGCAATGCACAGCAGTCAGAAATAAAGCAAACAGAATTTTAGGATTTATCTCAAGAAGTGTAGGCAATAGGACGGAAAAAGTTATTTTGCAGCTCTATCTTGCATTAGTTAGGCGCCATTTAGATTATGCTGTGCAATTCTGGTCACAATATTATAGGATGGAAATTGAATCCTTGGAGAGAGTGCAGCGAAGAATGACCAAGATGATACACAATATCAGAAATCTACCATATGAGGACAGATTAAAAAATCTTAATCTCCATTCTCTAGAGAGGCGAAGAGTTAGGGGGGATATGATTGAAGTGTATAAATGGTTTAAAGGGAATAACAAGGGAGATATTAATACAATTTTAAAAATTCATGATCAAACCAGAACTCGTAATAATGGATTTAAGCTTGATAAATTTAGGTTCAGAAGGGAAATTGGTAAAAATTGGTTTGGTAATAGAGTAGCTGATGCATGAAACAGGCTTCCTAGTAGGATAGTAAATGCCAATACCTTAGACACCTTCAAATGTAGATTAGATAGACATATGACAGAGGTAAGGTGGATATGAATAGGTTAGTGCTTATTAGAAAAGCCATAAAAAGAAAAATAGCATAAATAAGTAGAGTAGAATAGAATAGGTTAGACATGCTGAAAATATAATTCAAAAATGGAGCTGCCTCGTGTGTGCCAGTAGGCATGTTGCAGTGTCCCCTATTCTTATGTTCTTATTATGTAAATGAAAGAGGTTTACGTCAGCTTAGTCCATTATTATTATTATTATTATTATTTATTATTATTATTATTATTATTATTATTATTATTATTAATATTATTATTATTATTACCATCATCATCATAACTATAACTCTTGTATATGGATAGAGTTACGAATCAAGAGTAGTAATTCTTGATATATATATATATATATATATATATATATATATATATATATATATATATATATATATATATATATATATATATATATATATATATATATATATATATATATGAACCACTGAGAAAGGGAGGCTAGAATACTTCCCTCGTGTTCCCCCTGCATGTCGTAATAGTAGGCTAAATGGGTGGAGCAAAGGGACTGGGACACATGTATACACATGCACATACATATATCTCCCCCTCCACACACATGCACTCCCACCTGCATTCGTGTGCATGCATGCACATATGTATATATATATATATATATATATATATATATATATATATATATATATATATATATATATATATTATATATATATATATATATATATATATATGAGGTTTCTTATATAATTTTTTCTTCAAAAATTTATTATGAGCCAATTCAGTAATTATTGCTAATAAAGTGTTACTTGTTCCAATCTCTAATGTATTTGGTCTACTAGTGCACGAGGCCCATTTTGGGGGTTCCCAAAACGTTAAAAGAAAAAAATTCAACGTCAAATATTAATTAAGTGATTTTATTTTAAAATATACACATAAACATAATTATTTACAAAAACATATCGTTACATTAGGTTAGGATTAATATACAGCGAGGTTAAGTGCTAAATAAACGGCCCTTAATCTTTCACATCAAAGATATCAAAATCTTTAGATCTCCTGTGTTAATTATCAGTCACAGTTGAAACATAATTAAAGTGTAAGTATAATCAGGATTTGAAAAATGAAATATATAGGTAAGTATTAATACTAATATATGCATCTAGAATTAATTAAAAGAAATAAAAAATAAAATAAGACAAAAGATAAAGACAAACTAAAATGCGCTTTACCCCCGAAATATCTACCGAGCAGCACCCCCAATTTTCCACATCGGAAAAACGAAGAGGTCCGACAAGTAAACATAATTTATGCACAAAATCACGTGACATACTAAAATGGAGTATTTTGATAAACACCTCATAATATCGAGGCATTCTGTTTCCTAAACAAAAGTTCAATTTACTGAACTTTTCTATTGTGTAAAAATCTCGTTCTCTATTGTACAAAACCTCATTTTGTTTATATACGAAATGCCGTACGTACGAAAATCGCGCAGCTGAGAGGATTACGTCAGCTTAATCCATTATTATTACTATTTTTATAATCATTATTATTATTATTATTATTATTATTATTATTATTACCACCACTATAATCATTATTATAGCTCTTCTTTCTCATATATCGCCAAAGCCCCTGTCTTAAATCTATATCCAAAAGTGGTATTACCTTCCTCTCTTAATATTATTCCTTCCATCCTGTAAAATGCTCTATATCCTTACTTTATCTCCCTTTTCATTCCCTCCTCCCCAAACATGGTCAGGTACTCATGCCTTTCCTACCCTCCCCCAATATGTGTTTTTAAGTCTTTCTTTCTATTTCTAAAAATCCTTTTTAATCCTTCACTTTCCTGTCCTACCCAAAAATGGTCAAAACTCATTCCTGTCCTACCCTCCCCGATAAATGTTCGTTTGTCTTTCCTTCCCTCTGAAATAGAAAAAAAAATTATCTAAACCATTTCCTCTCCTTCTCTAGCTAGTAATGGTCAAAAACTCATTCATCTCCTACCCTCCTCAATGTATGTCAATAGATTTCTCCTCCCCTCTCTAAAAATGGTCTAACCTCTCCCTCTCTAAGAATGGTCTTAACATATCATTTTAACAAGTCATAAATTTTGTAATCGATATAAACGTCTACACATTACCCCCACAGAAGGATTCAACGATGATATTTTTCAAAATACAAAATCTGAATTCAGGGCTACTACCACAGTCCAAAGTAAGAATAAACTCGTTCAAAATACAAAATCTGAATTCAGGGCTACTACCACAGTCCAAAGTAAGAATAAACTCGTGACTTTGAGTAAGTCAGAGAAAATATCACGTCTTTTACACAAAAATCATGGCAAATCTTAAAGATCTCACCCAATGGCACTCGCCTTTCAGGGATATTCTTTACGTCGACTACTCCCGTTTACTGTGGGCCAGTGGTAAAAGCTCTGATATTAAAATTTACATTCGTAAAAAATTTTTAAATTCTTATCCTTGTAATAATGTGTGAGTAAATGGTCTTAACCTTTTATTTTCCTCTCTAGTAAAACCCACGATGAAACCCTCTACTTTCCCTCCCCTCCCTAATAGTCTTAAGCCATTCCTTTTCTCCACTTCCCAACAATGGCTGTTAATTAACGAAAGTAAAACACAATGCATGTTTATTGGTTCAAGGTTCTATATAGCACAAATTCCAGAAAACACAATACTTAATTATTGCGGCAATATCATTACACCTAGCAAAACAGTCAAAAACCTAGGAATTCACTTTGATAACAACATGTTGTTTGATTCCCACATAGATAAAGTATGCAAAAAGGTTACAGGAACATTAATGTACTTATCACGTATAAAAGACAATTTTGAGACTACCACTCGAATAAATGTTGTTGAATCTCTAGCCCTAAGTCACATTAATTACTGCACAACAGTTTGGGGAGCTACCACTAAGACTCAGATAAACAGAATACAGAAGCTTATTAATTTTGCAGCTCGAGTTGCCCTGGAAGGAATAAGAAAATATGACCATATGACACCAGCTCTCAATAAAACTTGGGTGGCTGCAGGCAGAAAACAAGGTCACTTATGCTATTTATATTTATGTATACAAAACTTTGGACCTTCATTAGCCTAGCTGGCTATTTGATTTAAAAACAATCAGGGATATAAGGGGAACCAACACAAGGCAGAGCAGTGAGCTCTTATTCAGAGAACAAACACAGAAGCAAGTTCAAAGATGATCACTATTAAAGGGCCAACACTCTGGAAGAATATTCCAGAGCATCTTAAATATGCATCCTCCTGACATATAGTGTTTTTCTTACACTATACATGTATTATAGGTAGCAAGGTCGTTGATAGAGAGGCATCGTTCAATTAACAGTAATTTAATTAGAAAAAACTTGAACTAACTTGTGCCTCAAAGCTCCCATTCCTATAGTTCCTGAACTTCACTCTTCCAGCCCCCTTAGGGAGAGGTGTCTAACTATGGACGTAAGTTCTGCCCCCCGGCAAGGACTGACTTCTGACTAACTGACACGGGCTCTGTATGCCATCCTGTGGCACGGGTTTCTGAGTGCGCACTCTGCCCTCTAACGGCTATAGGCGTCTATATGAGATGCCGTACGACACTCCCCAGCACCACTCTGAAATACATCCCATATTTCGGACTAAGCATTTCTACTTTCATGAGACCTTATAATTTTTTAACTATCATTATTTTACAAAAAAAAAAAAAACGGGGCAGAACTATCTAATGAACTAACTATGAAACTATTACAATATCATATAATTATCTAAACAGATTACAGGCATATCAAAATTACTATGCAAAAAACTGACACAAGAAAAGTATGTTCATTATGATAAGCATTCTAGTCAAAGGCAAAAAATCAAAATTAAGTATTCACAATTGCAGTATATAGCTAATAAGCATTGACAAAATTATTTAAAAACAAAGGTAATTAAGCTATTACATTACTCAAATAGTATACCATACATTTGGACACGATATATGCAATTACTTACTAAAACAAAAACCTCTGTCATGGTGTGAAAAGAGAGTAAAAAATATTCACAATTACAATATGTAATTACTATTCAAGGACAAAATGATAGCGAGAAACTAAACAAACATAATTACGTCACTTAAATAATATAAAATACAGTTGGCTATGATCTGCAAATATTAAATCAAGGCTAAAAAGAGTGATAATAGTTAAACAGAAAAACTTAACATCACAATTACGTTACTTAAATAAAATAAAATATAGTTGAGTATAATTTTTGCAAATTGTAACATTTAACACACATTATTGTGAGAAAAAAAATAGAATTCAACATGCACAATTGATAAATGACACTTATTCTAATAAACTTAAATCTAAGGGAGGCCTTGAGGTTGTCTTACTACTACGTTTAAAATAATAAAAAAAAAGTTAATATTTGTTCTTCAACCAATCATTGTCAAAGACAGTGGGGCCATTTTCTTTCCTATTTTTTTCAGTTCAAATACTTATTTGGGAAGAATTTTTAATTATTTAACTTTCTTAATTACAGGAATTTTCAATACCTTTTTCTCATTGTTAATCTTAAAATTTTCTATTATAGGGATTTTCAATTGCCTTTTTTTCATTGTCACTAAGTTTATTATATGTATGGGGACTTTTTTCTTTCCTTTTCTCATTGTTAATTTTTGGGGATTTTCATTTCCCCAGCCCCTCAGATACCCATCATTGCTAGATCTTGGGATTTCTAACTTAATTTCCTGGGACCCCCACCTGACAACTTTGATGTAGGTCCAGGTTGTAACAATGTACCACGAATCCTTTTTTTTTCTGGAGACGGGCCGGACAAAGGGAGGGCGTCGATGAAACTGCTGGGAATCCCTCCCGCCCGCTTTCATGTGACTCTTGAGGTGGTCTTATGACCACCTCTCATGCACCTCCTCAACAAGGCACATCTCCCTCCACTAGCTGAAATAATTGTGACAAACATTATCATGGCTAAAACTTTCAAAGTTTTATATCATCTATTAAACATAATCTTTCGGACAAATAATGTATATACTGCAGCTAGAAAGAAAAATAATGAATCATTCAGAGATTCGCGTACTTTATCACTTAATATCTCTCTTGGAATTCTCAAAAATTGAATAATAATCTCGTTTGCAGAGTAGGGGACATAAAAAATATTAAGGTCAAATTTGCATCACGGCCATACCTGGGCAGGGGAAAATCACTTTCTCAAAAATATCCCTAAATAGATATTGCAACAGCTACATCACCTCCCATTAAAAAACGATCATATGGCTCGGATTAAGACACGGTGACGCAGGGGAAGAGTCCTCCAAGATTCTGTCCCCATCTTGCCTCCAAAACGGTCTTTCCCGCGATTCCACCCAAGAAAGCAACCCTCCCATGATAGCCCGGTCAGTCACACTCATTCTCTCTCACACTCGTTCACACTCGTAACTCACACTCTCCAAGCATTTCCCCCGAGAGATCTTTTTACGGCGCCTATTTCCCTCCCCGTCACTCTGAAGGAGTGTGTGTGTAGAACCATGGTCGGCCCGGGGGTCGCATGACTGCCTCACCAGTCCTAGGTCCTCCCTATATTCTCAATTAGGGTGTGTTAAGGCGGCACGCAAACCCCCCTATAACAGCACAAGTCACTCGACTACTGTTTCTAGCCTACATAACGTGAAAATAAAACTCGTTGTATTAAATAGTAAAGATAATAATATCACAAAAGTTTCTTATTCTTCAAAATACAAGATCAATACAATTACTGTTACTTTATAGTAACGACGTTGGAAGAACGATCGGTCATTCCCGCCTTTTTCTCGCTAAAAATATCACCCGCGAAAACAAGAAAGAACCTTAGAAGTGGATTCAAGTGTATTTCTCACTATGATTCGTTCGCTCATTCTGGAGTATTTAAAAACTCTGCTACTTTTATTCTATTTTAAACACTGTCATTCTTCGCTTTAAGACATTAATATAAAAATTATTTTACACGTACATTAAATCTTTTTCAATTAAAATCACTAAATTTGCCTGTTTAAAAACTGAACACCCATCAAACGCATTTACTCGTTATATTATTCAAATTATAACAAAAATGGAGTTTAATGCTGCTTATAGCTATTAGCACATATAATCCATGTTAGTAATGGGTATAGAAATTCTACTTTTATTAATTTACTAAATCCATAATCCCTTTTATAAATGGGGTAGCTAAGTCAAAGCATAACTACAAAGTAAAATGGCAGAGTCTGCCCACCTCAGTTTCTTTTAAAAATTGTCCAGTTACTCACTGGATACAGATCACAAGTACTTAGCTATTTTGGGATGCTGCATGAAGAACATCACGGCTACAGGTACTGGAGGAGGGGGTTCTTCTTTCTTCTTAACTCGCTGATTTTCCGCCGATGTCGTCCATCTCTCTCGTAAAATCGACGAATCGCCATCTTCTTAGTTGGATCCGGCAACAAGTAACTTCTGGTAGGAGAGTTTTCTCTAAAAGCCCCGGTCACAGTGCAGCGCACTGTGACGGTGGTATACATGGAGGCCGCAGAATTTCTCTCCCAGCTAAAGGGTCCCAGTCTTTGTGAACGAAGTAGTTTCAAAATGCATGGGACACTTCTTTCTGCTGGGGACCATGCCAATACGGGGACGGGGGAGAGGAGTGGCTGGTTCTGGTAACTTGATAATGTGACGGAGCTAAGGCTGTCTCCCTCAACATCACTGACTCACTGCTTGTAAGCATCTAGAAGTTTCTTAACATTCGAACATATCTTCCAGAGATGCTTTTTTATCTGTTTCTTCTATATTCAAAATTCTTTATCTCGTCGCATCAATCTCTTTGATTAAAATAGAGGTGTGGATGCGTCTTAAAGCTGCCACCAGTGACATATAGAGTTTTTCTTACACTATATGTGTATTATGGGTAGGGAGGTCGGTGATAGAGAGGCATCGTTCAATTAACAGTAATTTATTTAGAGAAAACTTGAATTAACTAACTTATGCCTCAAAGCTCCCATTCCTATAGTTCCTGAACTTCACTCTTCCCGCCCCCTTAGGGGGAGGTGTCTAACTATGGACATAAGTTCTGCCCCCTGCAAGGACTGACTTCAGACTAACTGACACGGGCTCTGCATGCCGTCCTGTGGCGGCGGGTTTCTGAGTGCGCACTCTGCCCTCTAGCGGCTATAGGTGTCTATATAAGACACCTTACAACACTCCCTTGCAGCTTTCAAAGGGAAACTATATATTTTCCTTTTGGACAAATAGTTGCTGCTCACACATAACCTAAACTTAATGATTTAATGCAATTTCCCTAAACACTAACCTCTCTATATGTAAAGTGATATCGACTTCTCTGTTCTCTAAGTTAAGAACTAATTATTCTCACTGTAAGGAAAACAAATATGGTGATGATGCCGATAATAACGATACTGTATCGAGTGTTATTATTACTACTTTCTTATTAACATTATTGTTAACATTTTTATTACCGCATTATTATTTTCTAGGAAACCTACATTTAATTTAACTGTATGTATTACCCTCTTATTTATTAGTTCAATTACATGTCTATTTATAAGTTACTTTTAATCTTAGAAGAATAACCATTGTACAAAAATGGAAATAAATATTTGTTTGTTTGTTTGTTTTCAAGAATCATCTCGTACTCTTTCCATGCATCCCCTCTCCCAGAAATGGTCTTAACCTCTTCTTTTCCTTCACCTACCCAACATCACTCTCATTTTGCACTTTCTGATATTTCGTTTCACATAAAATCCTCTTTTCGAACTTCATCTCAGCTTTTGGACCTGGCTTGCCAAGCCAAGGAGCAAGGCAGCATCTCTCAAGGTACGAAATTCCGGAAAAGTAAAATCACTCATAAAAATGGCGAGCCCAAGGGTACAATCCACGTGTAAACTCTGAAATAACAGTCTAACATATTAAATACTTGTCTTTTTTCCAGCTGTTGCCTAGAATGATTTCTTTAGTTATATATATATATATATATATATATATATATATATATATATATATATATATATATATATATATATATATATATATATATATATATATATATATCATTAAATTCGAGGTTAAAGAACAAGAAATATATATATATATAGGTATATATAGATATATATATATATATATATATATATATATATATATATATATATATATATATATATATATATATATATATATATATATATATATATATATATATATATATAATTAAAATAACAAATAAATAAAATTAGTATTAACAAATGGAATATAACTGAAAATATATGTCAATAAATAATAAAAACATATATATTAAAAGAACTAAAAAGTAAATAAATCTATAAATCGCAGTTTGGAGGGCATGGTTACAATGCCTTCATTGAACAAAACAAACTAAAAAATAAATAGCCTAAAAGCAATTTCGGTCTTGACATTTAAATAGCACCACCCCCGCACCACTTCTTTGCTTTATGACATGCACGTGTTCCATCGTACGTGCTTGCATGTGTTTGACTATAATTTGATATAAAAGACAAAATTCTTAAGGAAAAAAAAAACATTCTAATGCTAGACATCGGTACATTATAGTTTAATGTTCTACATATGCTAGCAAGCACTTGAGTACGAGTGTGGGTATATGTATACAAGCGCTTATGTCATACTGGAATATACACAAACATTCCAGTACGCGCTCGCGCATTCATGTACGTTTATTGGTGTGTCTAATTTACTTTGGAAAACAATTCTGTTTCCTTAGAAGAGAAGCACTAGAGACCATTCAATACATTCCCTTCACCTAGCATAAAGAGGCACACGTGCTTGCATGTAAATTGCGTATGTGAGCATGCAATTACATATGTGCTTGAGTGCAGGCATTTGCAGTTGTTTACATGAAAAATAATGTATGATTGGACATTATTCTGAAAGTTGGTGCTTTTGCCTGCGTCAACTAAGCTTCTGTGTCTAAAGGGTTATTGCACGTGTGCATTTATGAGCGTGTTCATATCTCTACATGCTTGGGAAAGCAACACAACTGTGATTTTTTTCTGTCTTTTATATGTGACTGCATATCTGTGCAAGTGTACATAAGTTCGCTCGCAACTATATGCATTGATAGCCTGTATAACTGGTTGTGGAATGCTCATATACACTAGTGTGCATAAGTACATTTACAGCTGCATGCTTCAAACACCTTCTTAGCTGTGTGGAATGCGCATATGCATGACTGTGTATATGTGCTTCCGTGTGTGCGCTTGCGAGTCTTTATGCGGGGAAAAGAAGTATTACTGAGAGCCTATACCTTCTGCATCAAAAATTCATTTATATGCACAAGTATGCATATGCTTGGGTTTTTGCACGGAGAATGCATATTGGAAATGAATGTTAAGAAATTTTTGTATGAGAAAGTGGTTGTGCCAACTGTGATGTATAGATCAGAGTTATGGGGTATGAATGTAAGTGAGAGACAGAAACTAAATGTGTTTGAGAAGAAAGGCCTGAGGAGTATGATTGGTGTATCTCGGTTGGATAGGGTTAGGAATGAAGTGGTGAGAGCAAGAATGGGTGTGAGGAGAGAATTGGCAGCCAGAGTAGATATGACTGTTCTGAGATGGTTTGGCCATGTGGAGAGGATGGATGATGAAAGACTGCTGATAAAGGTGATGAATGCGAGAGCTGATGGAAGAAATGCTAGAGGGAGGCCTAGATTTGGGTGGATGGATGGAGTAAGGAGAGCCCTGAATGATAGGAGGATGGATGTGAGGGAAGCAAGTGAGCGTGCTTGGAATAGGAATGAGTGGTGAGCGATTGTGACGCAGCTCTGATGGGCATCAGCTGTTACAACGGGGCTGCATCTTACAGAGGAAGCCCTATGGTAGGGGCAGTAGGGGAGTTGGCACTATGAAGCAACACAGGTTGTGGAAGAGCCGGGATGATGGGCTGTGGCACTCCAGCAGTGCCATCGGAACGGTCGCTAGCTCCTTCGTCATTGCCCATAGAGCAAAGTAATCCCCGTATTGTTTCTTTTCTTGATGTCGGCTACCCCCCCCCCATGGGGAAAACAGCCAAGGTAGATAGAATAAATATGAGTGCATTATACATTCAGAAGATACCCTTATTTATCTTCTCCATGCATAATGCACATATATTCATATGAGTGTATATATATAAGCGTATATACATGAGAGTATATTTTTAACTTATGTACATATATCTACATGCGAGTGAATATATACATGCCTAAGCATAAGCGAGTACTTTTGCATATAGAAGGCATATATCTATCTCTAGATGTTTGAATAAATGCAAGCATGTGTCCAAGAGTGAATCTCTTGTATGATAAATGTATGTATGTGTGTGCATATATGCATGCATATGTACAAGAGGGTGTATATTCAGAATGCAGAATAAATTTATGTGCATGCACATACTTATATGCCTGAGTGTGCGTAAAGGTATTTTTGTAGAATGCATACATTTGCATATGAGTGCAAATATGCATACGTTTGAGTGAGCACGTACATTTTGCATGGAGAATCCATACATCTGTAGGAGTTCATATATGTTGTGCGTGTATATTTTGCAGGCAGAGTACTTATATTACCATGTGAGTGCATATATGAATGCGTGTACGCATGAGGGTACATCTTTTGACTGTTGAATGCATTCCATCCGTATGAAAGTGCATGCATGCATGCATTTGTGTTTGTGTGAGGAGGTTTTTCTTTTTTTTAATGAATTTCTCTTGTCACGCTTTTATCTATCTGGGTGTATGATCTAATAGGCCAAGGACAACAGCATTTAGAGAGAGAGAGAGAGAGAGAGAGAGAGAGAGAGAGAGAGAGAGAGAGAGAGAGAGAGAGAGAGAGAGAGAGAGAGAGAGAGAGAGAGCAATGAAAATCTGAGGAGTGCCATTTTTGCAATTCTAGATTCAGTTACTCTACTGAGACCCCATAACCAATGGTGTACTCAATGTGCCTGTTGAGTTGCTAGAGGTTATCACACGAAGGGTGTATACCACATTCTCCTTTTTGATATCAGGATAATATCTCCCGGTTTACAATATTCACCACGCTTTCATATGGTGGTTAGGTCAGGTTAAACTAGGTTCCCTAAGTTTGGTTAGTTTAGGTGAATCATCCTGGGCCCTGAATTTTATCCTTTTTAGTGGTTCTCGCTAAAAGAAGCTAAATCGTATCAAAGGCAACCAAAGAAAAGATATAATATCATCACTTACTCTTTACAACTCTTGGTATACTCTTTCAGTCTACGGAGTTATCAAGGGCTACCTTATGTCTCTCCGAAGAGGATTTGGCTATAAGAAGTATTACGAACACCTTGGAGTGACGAACTCATGACATCATAGGCCCTTTGTCCTTGGTTCCTACGATAAGCAGGGAATAACAAGGTAGGTATTCTTTCTCCACAACCTCAAAAGGATATCGTCATTGTAGCCTTTCGCAACATGCAAGGTATGTAAATGACACTATTTCATGCCTGTTTAGGCTTTTTTAAGTCAATTTCTACCACAAGCAAGGCATGTAAGGGAAAACTTTCCTTCAAAAGTTCTTTCAACATGTAGGGATATGTTCTTACAAGATTTGCTGACCTACCAATCACTTCATATAACCAGGGATATCCCTCTTGAATGCCTTCTATGGCATCCAGAGAAAGCTGCTGTTTTGTTGCTTTTGTTTCTCCGCATGAAGTGCCACTATTAATCCCCATGAGAATGGAATAAAATTAATTCTCAGTCTCTCTTCATCACTGAAGATACACCTCTCCATTACTTCTTAAGTGAAGTGAAATTAACGAGAGTACAAATCTTTGTCCCTTCCCTACCTCAGCCTCCCATGATATTAGGATACCATATTGTTAGTTAGCTAGACACACACAAATGGATTTCATAAACGCAACTGACGCGGTTGGGATCCTAGCCATACACAGAACCGCGTCAGTTGCGTTTATAAAATCCATTTGTGTGTGTCTAGCTAACTAACAATATGGTATCCTAATATCATGGGAGGCTGAGGTAGGGAAGAGACAAGGAGTTCTACTCTCGTAACTTCACTTCACCTAAGAAGCAACGGAAAGGTATATCTTCAGTGATGAAGAGAGACTGAGAATTAATTTTATTCCTTTTATGCGTTCCCTACAATACCAAGGGCATATGAGGGGTTGAATGCTCCAATCCCCTCCCGACTAATAAAAATTTCCCTTTTAGCCGCTCCTAACGACGCGTAAGAAATGCCAGGGTAAAATTAGATGTCTCTGTTAGTTGCCTCTTGCGATACCCAGGAAATATGAGGGTAGAATCCATTTTCCTATCCTTCCTCACATCCAGAGATATTGTACTTAATCGCTAGAATACAAGGGTGGCAGTCTTTGTCATCCCCTACCACAACCACCAATCATATCCTTATTAGTCGCCTCTTATGACACCCAAGTAAATACGTCGATGCTTTCTCTTCCTCCTCCTCCTCCTCAAAAAAAAAATAGAAAAAAAAAATTCAAAGATACCTCATTTAGCACCTCACACTACATGAGAGGATTGCAAAAACTGAAATTTCGAATCAAGGAAAGGTAACGACTATCAATACATTAAATAACATCGTAAATGGTTAGGTTATGTAAGGTTTGGTTGGGTTAGGCTTGTATAAGTTAGGTTAGCCTTTACCCAAATCTCATCAAACCTAACTTAATCTAGCCTAACCTAACAGTTTACGGGGTTAGTGGACTGAGAGTCGTTATCATTACTTGATATGAAATTTTTTTTACCTCACCGCCTATATGTACATCTACCAGACTCCTCATACAACCATATGGAGAATTTAACGATTTAAATTTCTTTCTCACAAACAGCAACGATTTTGTCACAGATAGTTAGCAATAATATAAGAGGGGTCAGGGGGGAGGTAATAAAACCTGAACAATGGCTAACGTGACCTCGTCAGGTCAATGCCACGTTGACCTACATACAAATTCATGCTTGGACGCTTGAACACGGAGCAGGTCTCTGTTAAGGCAAAAAGAACTCTCTATTCTTACTTTTTTTGGAGATGAGAGTAGATGGGGGCGGAGGAGGGAGCGAGGGGAGGGAGGAGGAGTGCAGAGAGAGAGAGAGAGAGAGAGAGAGACGAGGAGAGAGAGAGAGAGAGAGAGAGAGGAGAGAGAAGAGATGAGAGAGAGCGAGAGGAGAGAAGAGAGAGAGAGAGTGAGAGAGAGAGGACGACGACGCCGAAAATAGAGAATAATATGGGTAGGAATGAATAGGAAAGTAGAGAAAAAAAGAATATTTGGTTTGGATGGTATATGGGAATGAAGACAAGTGGCAAAAGGAGGAAGGGGAGTAAAAAAAGATGTAAACAATAAAAGGAGATGAAAGAAAAGGATAAAAGAAATTTAATAAAAAAGAGGAGGAGAGGGAGAAAGGAGAAAAATACAACAGCCAAACGAGAAGAAGAAGAAGAAGAAGAAGAAGAAGAAGAAGAAGAAGAAGAAGAAGAAGAAGAAGAAGAAAAGACTATATAAGACCTATATATTGAAATCTTATTTCAAATGAACGTTCTAAAAAAACAAAAAGACACTAAAGTTTAACAAAGAGACTTCTTTATTAATAACAAATACAAAATTTAATCATATGCAAAATAAAACATAACAGGAAAATACAAATATCAAAATAAGCCTCATGTACAGCGAAATATATTTAATATAAAATAAACATACGGACACTAAGAAAAGATGGGAATCTAAAAGTAGAAGAAAACCAACAAACGAATTTCGAAATGATTGTGTTAAATAGATAGATAGAAAGATAGAGAGATAGATAAATAGAGAGATAGACTAATTGACAGCTAGAAAGAGAGGAAGTCTCAGGCATTCCATTCTCTCTCTCTCTCTCTCTCTCTCTCTCTCTCTCTCTCTCTCTCTCTCTCTCTCTCTCCTCTCTCTCTCTCTCTCCAGTAGATAGCGGCGAACTGGGTAGCAATGTCTTATGCAAAACACCTACAACAGTCTCACTCTGAGAACTGAGAATACCTTTTGAGTGAAATTTTTACCGCAACAGCATACACCACCTTATGGTACTTTCACTGCGTAAGTCGTTTGAAGACGTAAGCTAGCATTCGACTCTTCCACACATGCAATTTACAGAATAAAGAATTTAACTCATTAACGAAAAAAAAAATAATTACATAAAAGAATGTATGAATAAATGGAGTAATATAATGCTCTGAGGATCAGATATTCACGTTTTCAGGTGTCCTACATCGCGAAATTTACAAAGAGAAGCAACTTTTAGTTACTTTTGCTGACGACCAATGGAAGAATTGCAAATAATAATAATAACAACAATAATATATATATATATATATATATATATATATATATATATATATATATATATATATATATATATATATATATATATAATATATATATATTATAATATATATATATATATATATATATATATATATATATATATATATATATATATATATATATATATATATATAAATGGCCAGAAGTCAAACCCATCCTTAGTGATTCAAGCCGTTACCATCTGAACCAACGAAGGTATAAATGACAGATCTCTCAGTTAACTGCAGCAGCTAAGAAATGAACACTCTACTGAATGTTCATGTTCATTGTACTTCCTCCTCCCAATCTCTATCGTGACTTATATTCATATTTTTTTTTTTTTTAAATCCCTGCTCTATAGATATCCACAATTATTAGATACCATATCATGTGAAGATATGAAAAAAATACGCTTATGTTTTTCACATATAATAATGTTTTCATATGATCATTATATATGCATATATAGCAGTTTTTTTTTTTTTTTATTAAATGATAATGCAAGCAACGAGTGAGGTTGGAGAGAGCGAGAGAAAGAGAGTAAAAGAAACAAAGTGACATTCAGCAGTGTGTGTGTTCATATTCCAGCACTTGCAGCTACTGAGTTGATTTGTTATAGGTTGAAATCATAGTCAGGTGCAAAACTATGATTCATGTTTTCACAAAAAATAATGTGTTTATATATATATATATATATATATATATATATATATATATATATATATATATATATATATATATATATATATATATATATATATATATATATATATATATATATATATATATATATATATAAATAAATATATATATATATATATATATATATATATATATATATATATATATATATATATATATATATATATATGGTTAATAGGGTGGAAATATGATGAACTGCATGCCATGCTTTGCCATCTTTTTCACCGCATTCTCTCACGCGGTTTCTATCCTTCATCTTTGAAGCATGCTCTAGTTCAGCCTGTTCCTAGGAAGAGTGACCAGTCTATTCCTTCTAACTACTGACCTTTTGCACTAACCTCTGCTATCACCAAAGTATTCGAAACTTTGCTCAGTTCTCACTTCTTGAACATCTTGAATCTAACTCACTTATTTCCGATCACCAGTAAGGCTTCTGCAGGGCAAGATCCACCAGTTGACCTCCTGTCCTATCCTCCCCATGTATGTCATCTTCTCTGATGAACTATGGTGAATCCTTTGTCATCGTCCTTGATATCTCTAAGACTTTAGACATAGTGTGGCACAAGGCTCTGTTGACCAGACTCCCTGCTTATGACTTTACCCCATCTCTCTGTTCTCTGACGTCCACTTTTCTTTCTGACCGTTTTAAATCTGTGGTTGTTGACAGTACAATATCTAGCTCGTTCCCAGTTACCAGTGGTAACAATTTTCTACACTCCCCATCCTCCTCTCTTTTCCATGCCTTTGGCGATGATCCTACACTTCATTTTTCTCCTGCCTTCTCTTCACCACCTTCATCTACCACTCGTAATCGGTCTTCTATCACTCTTTCTTCAACTCTCTCTATTGCGATTTACAGAGTATCTGAGTGGGACACCCAAAATTTAATTAAAGTTAATGCCTCCAAGACACAGTTTCATGACTATTTATCCTCTTCTCTTTTGACAGCAATATTGTCTTCTAAACTAATGAAATTTATCCTTTTAATTCTACTAATATATGAGGAATTAAAACAGCCTCTAATTTGTTTTGGAGGAGTCCTATAATCAATATTTCTAAATTTTCATATACAAATTAGGGGTTCTTTTTCGTTTTCGTCATTATTGTTCCTCTTTTCAGTCACTTAATATCTATAAAGGTGTTATCCGTCCCTGCTTAGAAAACTGCTTGTCATCGTGGTGCTTCTTCATATACTTATCTCCTTGATAGGGTTGAATCTAAGGCAATCAAACCCATCATTGACCTATCTCTTACTTCAAATCTAGATTTTATTTTTATCATGACTATTTCCAACGCTGCTCTGATGAGTTGGCGCCTTGCATCCCTCCCCACTGCCGAGGCCACGTAACACTCACCAGCG
>JAXCGZ010015376.1:62500-65000 GCA_037179515.1 Halocaridina rubra | reverse complement strand
ATAAATAAATAACATACATATCTACTACTATACTATGGATTTGTTTCGCCGGTTATTAAAGCGGCACAATACTATCAGTCTCTATTATTTTTATTATTATTATTATTATTATTATTATTATTATTATTATTGAAGCAACCTGGTGCAGGGAAGAACTCCGACTCTGTGGTGTCCAGAAGGGACCCGGCCGTTCATCTTTAAGCCAAAGCCAATACGAGTCTCCATGACGCTAGTGCAAATCAGCATTCCCATATGAACAACAGAAAATTATAGATAAAATATAATAATATTAATAACAATAACAATAATAATAATAATAATAATAAAAATATTACAATTACTGCCATCATAATTATTATTGTTATTATAATTATTATTATTATTATTATTATTATTATTATTATTATTATTATTATTATTACTAGTATTATTATTATTATTGTTATTATTATCAAAAATAATAATAATAATAATAATAATAATAATAATAATAATAATAATATTATTATTATTATTATTACTATTATTATTATCATTATTACTATTATTATTATTTTTATTACTATTTTCCTCTTTTTCTTTTTCATCATCTTCTTCTTCTTCTTCTTCTTCTTCTTCTTATTATTATTATTATTATTAGTAGTAGTAGTAGTAGTAGTAGTAGCAGTAGTAGTAGTAGTAGTAGAAGTAGTAGTAGTAGTAGTAGTATGGTTATTATTATTATTATTATTATTATTATAATTATTTATTATTATTATTATTATTATTATTATTATTATTATTATTATTATTATTATTATTATTATTATCTGTTTTCTGAAGGTCTATGATATTCATCTACAGCGACAAAATACAGAATATATGCCATATTATCACGTGCATTTTATATTCATCATACATTAACTCAACACACAAACATATGCAATTATATCCATACAAATACTTTCATTATTTTACACATAATATTCTGAGTATGGTCATAGACAATTTTTCTATGCCTAACAATTAAGGTACTACACATTACGATCTCTCTCTCTCTCTCTCTCTCTCTCTCTCTCTCTCTCTCTCTCTCTCTCTCTCTCTCTCTCCCAATATTTAAGAAAGTCTTTTATAAGCTTTTCCTTTTCTCTTCACTAGCTGTCTCTTTGCTCTCTAAGCTTTCACTAGAAGTATGCTGAAACAAAAGAAAAGGGCTTTTCACCTCCTTCCAAGGAAGAATGAAAAGAAAACAACAACTACAAAACTAACTATGACAACAACAACACAAAGAAAGAAATAATAATAATATAATAATAATAATAATAATAATAATAATAATAATAATAATAAATAATAAATAGAACGATAAAAGTAAAAGTTAACAAAGCGCAAATAAAACAGGAATACTGACAAAGAGAAAAATATAACATATACAAATATTCATACACGCAAACACACACAAAGACTTAGCGAACAAAGGATAAGTTCAAAGCTAATTGCAATTGGCGTTTAATGATCATAATGAATATGCCCTCATTATTTGACAAAGGAATTCAGGGGAATTTGTGCCCTTTCGTACATATCATATCAAGTACATGTTTTAATAGATATTATCAGATATGGCTTATTTGACCCAAATTACCTGAATTACATAACAACTATCTTTGCTGTCAAAACAGGAGAGAGAGAGAGAGAGAGAGAGAGAGAGAGAGAGAGAGAGAGAGAGAGAGAGAGAGAGAGAGAGAGAGAGAGAGAGAGAGAGAGAGAGAGAGAGAGAGAGAGAGAGAGAGAGAGAGAGAGAGAGTTATCTACTATGAAATTTCTTCCAGATTCTCTAATATTAGTATTATTACTATGTATGTGTGCCTATATATATATATATATATATATATATATATATATATATATATATATATATATATATATGTATATATATATATATATGTGTGTGTGTGTGTGTGTGTATGTGTGTGTGATTACCTAATTGTGTTTACGGGAAAGAGCACAAAGCTCGTATCCTCCCGTCTCCTGATCGGTTCCATTTTAGACTTAGTGATACTTATCATACCTGTCCTTAAAAATATGGATTGAGATAGCATTAACTACCTCCTCGCTTAGCCAATTCCAATTATCAACTACTCTTACACTGAGAAAGTATTTCCTTACATCCTGCAAGGAAGTTTTCTTACGAACCTTCAAACTATGACCTCTAGTTCTAGAGCCAGCCATATCAAAATATCGATCCCTATCCACTCTATCATAACCATGAAGGAATTTAAAGACTGTCACCATATCCCCCCTCACTCTTCTAGCTTCGAGTGATGGTAAGTCTAATTCCCTTAGCCTCTCATCATAACTGAGATTGCGTATTTCTGGCACCAGTTTCGTGGCATGTCTTTGAACTTTTTCAAGCTTAGCTATGTGCTTTTTCAAGTGCGGATTCCAAAAGGGGGCTGCATATTCGAGCTTTATACGTCACTATAAGTCTCCATTTGGGGGTGAACATAGATGAACTAAAGCT
>JAXCGZ010015376.1:50000-57500 GCA_037179515.1 Halocaridina rubra | reverse complement strand
ACATAGTGGCATTCAGTTAGAATGCGTTCATTCCTAAGTATAGCAGATATAAGCTATAAGGTTGGATTCCTTTTAACCTTCTGTGGTGTAGTGGTAGCGCCTTGACTTAGTAATCATAAGTCCTAGGTTTGTGTCCCGGTCGGCGTAAAAAATGATTCATGTTTTCACATATGTAATGTGCTTAATTGGTTATATATATATATATATATATATATATATATATATATATATATATATATATATATATATATATATATATATATATATATATATATATATATATATATGTGTGTGTGTGTGATTACCTAATTGTGATTACCTAATTGTGTTTACGGGAAAGAGCCCAAAGCTCGTATCTTCCCGTCTCCTGATCGGTTCCATTTTTAGACTTAGTGATACTTATCATACCTGTCTTTAAAACTATGGATTGAGATAGCATTAACTACCTCCTCGCTTAGCGAATTCCAATTATCAACTACTCTTACACTGAAAAAGTATTTCCTTACATCCTGCAAACAAGTTTTCTTACGAAGCTTCAAACTATGACCTCTAGTTCTAGAGCCAGCCATATCGAAATATCGATCCCTATCCACTCTATCATAACCATGAAGGAATTTAAAGACTGTCACCATATCCCCCCTTACTCTTCTAGCTTCGAGTGATGGCAAGTCTAATTCCCTCAGCCTCTCATCATAACCGAGATTGCGTATTTCTGGCACCAGTTTCGTGGCATGTCTTTGAACTTTTTCAAGCTTAGCTATGTGCTTTTTCAAGTGCGGATTCCAAAAGGGGGCTGCATATTCGAGTTTTGGCCTCACATAGGTTACATAAATATTTCTGAACATTTCCTTGTCCATGTGCCTGAAGGCTACCCTTACATTTGATAAGAATGCATATGCTGCCCTTACTATGCCATTTATATGTATTTCTGGAGACAAATCTGCCAGTATGTTTACTCCTAGATCTCTCTCATTTTCTGTCTCTTGAAGTTGTACTCCAGCCACCGAGTAGTCAAGCTTGGGCCTTCTTGCACTTGTACCCATTCTCATTACCTTACATTTTGAGGTATTGAATTTCATTAGCCACTTTTCTGACCACTCATGCAGATTATTTAGATCCTCCTGAAGTTCTCTACCATTGTTCTCGTTTTTTACTTTCTTCACAATGTTTGCATCATCTGCAAACATATTCATGAATGAATTTACACACTCTGGTAGGTCATTTACATATACAAGGAACAAAAGTGGCCCTAAAACTGAACCCTGTGGAACTCCACTACTAACTCTTCTCCATTCAGACACTGAGTGTCTTACTCTAACCCTCTGTTCCCTTCCTTCTAAGTAAGTTTTTATCCATTCCAAGACATTTCCACCTATTCTAGCCATTGATTGCAGCTTCCTAATAAGTCTCCCATGTGGAACAGTGTCAAACGCTTTCTGGAAGTCTAGGAATATGCAATCTGCCCAGCCCTCTCTTTCCTGTAAGATTTGGCTTACCTCATCATAAAATTCTAATAAGTTTGTTACTGTTGATCTTCCTTCTCTGAAGCCATGTTGCCTCACTGACAAAAAGTTGAAGGATTCCAAGTGAAGAGAGATATGTTTCCTTAGTAGTTTCTCCATAAGTTTGCAAACTATGCTGGTCAAGGAAACTGGTCTATAGTTCAGAGCCGTATTCCTCCTTCCCTTTTTGAAGATAGGTATCACATTTGCTTGTTTCCAGCATCTTGGAATCTCCCCCGACTCCAGTGACTCCTTAAATATGATACTTAGTGCCACTGATATTGTGTTTGCGCATTTTTTAAGCACATGAGGGGATATGTCATCAGGACCTGTAGCTTTATGGACATCTAAATCCATCAGCGCTTTGCATACCTCTGTGGCTGTAAGGTTGATGTTCTCTAATACCGGCCCTTGAGCTTCTATCACTGCAATCTGAGGGGGTGGGGTATTTTCTACTGTAAATACTGACTGAAACTCCTTGTGTGTGTGTGTGTGTGTGTGTGTGTGTGTGTGTGTGTGTGTGTGTGTGTGTGTGTGTGTGCGTGTGTGTAGGTGTGTGTGCGCGCGCGCGTTTATATATATATATATATATATATATATATATATATATATATATATATATATATATATATATATATATATATATATATATATATATATATATATATATTTACACACACACACATATATATATATATATATATATATATATATATATATATATATATATATATATATATATATATATATATATATATATATATATATATATATATATATATATATATATAAATATATATATATATATATATATATATATATATATATATATATATATATATATATGTTCCGGTTTTACGTCACGGACTCCCTTATCAACCAAGGGCTAGGACGGTTGCCTTCTTGCGAAGGACTTGTTTTGGCAGATGTAATCCTTACGCTGAGTGCATGCCTTTGCTAACCTCAGACCGTGACGGGGCGCGAACTCTCGACCTGACGCCTCAGAGTCGGAGACGCTACCGACTGAGCCACGGCGACTACTATATATATATATATATATATATATATATATATATATATATATATATATATATATATATATATATATATATATATATATTTCACACACACACACACACACACACACATATATATATATATATATATATATATATATATATATATATATATATATATATATATATATATATATATATATATATATGTGTGTGTGTGTGTGTGTGTGTGTGTGTGTGTGTGCGTGTGTGTAGGTGTGTGTGTGCGCTCGCGTGTAGGTGTGTGTGTGCGCTCGCGTATATATATATATATATATATATATATATATATATATATATATATATATATATATATATATATATATATATATATATATATATATATATATATATATATATATAGGTGTGTGCCCGCGCGCGTATATATATATATATATATATATATATATATATATATATATATATATATATATATATATATATATATATATATATATATATATATATATATATATATATATATATATATATATATATATATATATATATATATATATATATAAGCAAAAAAACAAAACACGGAATAACAAAAAGATATAATTCCACAGCGAGAGGGGAAACCAATATAAGAAAAAGATATAATAATAAAAGAACAAAATAATGACAGTAACTGTATCAACAAATATTAAAAGGATATTCGACCAGCAATGACAGTGCTATCAACAACAATCAGAATTTAATTGAAGCTTGCGAGAGGGTACATTGCTATTACTGCGACGTCATAATGGTGACTGATATTGGTTAAGGCGGAAATCCTTTTGAGTTGAGATATATAATGATCAGTAATAACATGCAGACCTTATTATTCATATATAATTTTAATACAAAAAAATCAACAAATACAGTTATGGAAAAATAAATATCACAAAGAATAGCCCCAACGTATTGCCTGCGTGTCGTAAGAGGCGACTAATAGTGGACGGGGCGAGGGGATTAGGAATCCCCCCTTGTATAAACCTCCTGCGAGACGTCAAAGAAGAGGATGAGTAGAGGGGAGAACAACTTCTCCCCAAACTCTAGCTTTGGGGTGTCTATATGTGCATGGTTGTAGTATGATAGAGAGCAATAGATGTGAGATTGGAAATATGTTTGGTAGGAGGAGGATGGATGTATTGGCATTGTGTGAGACGAAGATGAAAGGAAAAGGAGAAGTGGCATTTGGTGATGTGACAGGTAGGGTGTCTGGGGTTGAAAGGGGGAGAGCGAGAGAAGGTCTGGCATTATTGCTGAGTGAATGCATGGTAAATAAGGTAGTGGAATGGAAAGAAGTGTCATCTAGGCTGATGTGGGTGAGGGCTAGGATAGGTAAGGAATGTTGGGCTTTTGTTAGTGCGTATGGGCCTGGATGTGAGAGAAGTGAGGAAGAGCGGGATGAATTTTGGAATGAGTTAACTAGGTGTGTGGATGGTCTGAGTAGAAGGAACTATGTAGTTGTGTTGGGTGACTTGAATGCCAGAGCGGGTAATGGAGAGGTAGAGGGTGTTGTAGGAAAGTATGGGTTACCAGGTGGGAATGAGAGTGGGAGAGACTGTTAGATATGTGTGTGGAGCAACAGTTGGTGATAAGTGATAGTTTTTTCAAGAAGAAGTTAATAAATAAGAATACATGGATGAGAGTGGGATATGGAAGAGTGAAAGAAAGAGCATTGATGGATTATGTGTTGGTAGCAAAGAGCATGATTCGTAGAGTGAAAGATGTGCATGCATTTAGGGGTGTGGCTGCTGGGATGTCTGATAATATTTTGGTTGAAAGTGGCATATGACAGGGTGAAAGAAAGAGAAATTGGGAGTTAAAGGAGGAATGGGGGTTGATGAAAGAATGTTTTGTGGGACATGCAAGTGATGTGTGTGGAAAGAGGTTTGTTGGAGGTGGCATGAGGAAAGGCAGCGAGTGGTGGAATGAAGGGGTGAAAATGAAGGTGGAAGAGAAAAAGAGGGCTTTTGAGGAATGGCTGCAGTGTAACAGTAGGGAAAAGTATGAAAGATATAGGGAGAAAAAGTGGAAACCAAGCGGAAGGTAGAGGAAGAGAAGAGGTTGGCAAATGTTAGGTGGGGACAGGATTTTAGACGGTAATATGAGGAGAATAAAAAGAAGTTTCGGAAAGAAGTGAAGAGAGTAAGGTAGGGTGGATCGAGGATGGAAGATACAGTGAAAGATGTGAATGGACAGATGTTAAGAGGGAACGATGAAAGGAAAAGATGGGCAGAATATTTTAAGTGCTTGCTGAATGTTGAGGAAGATAGAGAGGCAGCTTTAGTGGCAGTGGAGGGTGTTCAAGTGCCAGTAATGGAAGATGAAAATGAGAGAGAGATTACAAGAGAGGAGATGAAAAAGGCATTGTGTGAAGTGAAAGCAGGTAAAGCACCTGGAATGGATGATGTGAGAGCGGAGATGTTGAAAGAAGGGGGTGTGACTGCATTGGAATGGTTAGTGGGAGTGTTGTCAATGGTGCCAGTGGAATGGTTGATTAATTGTATGGATAGATGGATTTGGTTTTACGTCACAAACTCCCATTTCTACTAAGGGCTAGGACGCTTGCCTTCTTACGAAGGACTTGTTTTGGCAGATGTAATCGTTACCCTGAGTGTATGCCCTTACTAACCTCAGTCCGTGATGGGGCGCGAACCCTCGACCTGCCGCCTCAGAGTCGCAGATGCTACCATTTTGCCACGGAGACTTGTATAGTGCCCCTAAACAAAGGTAAGGGAGATGTGTATGAATGCAGTAATTTTAGGGGTATAAGTTTGTTGAGTGTGGTAGGAAAAGTGTATGGTATGAAACTGGTTAATAGGATTAGGGATAAGACAGAAAATGTGTTCAAGGAAGTGCAGAGTGTTTAGGAGCGGTAGAGGTTGTACAGATCAGATCTTTATAGTTAGGCAGTTATGAGAGAAATATTTAGCAAAGGGTAAGGATGTGCATTATGCATTTTTGGATCAGGAGAAAGCGTATGATAGAGTTCATAGAGAAGCAATGTGGAATGTTTTGAGATTATATGGAATTAATGGTAAATTGTTGCATGCTGTGAAGAGTTTGTATGAGGGCAGTAAAGCTTGTGTTAGGGTAGGGAATGAAGTGAGTGAGTGGTTTCCAGTGAGTGCAGGACTGAGACAAGGATGTGTGATGTCACCATGCCTGTTCAATTTGTATATTGATGGAGTCGTAAGAGAAGTGAATGAGCGAGTGCGTGTTCGAGGTTTGAGAATGGTAGATGGGGATGATAACGAGTGAGAGCTGAATCAGTTACTGTTTGCAGATGATACTGTGGTGGTGGCAGATTCAGAGGAGAAATTGTGTCAGTTAGTGTCAGAATTTGGAATGATGTGTGAGAGAAGGAAGTTGTGAGTGAATGTGGGTGTACAAGAAATGTGGATGGTGCTGGATTGATCAGTTTAAGTATTTAGGCTCGGTTATAGCTGCAAATTGGTGGAGTGGAAGCAGATGTGTGTCACAGAGTGAATGAAGGATGTAAAGTGTTGGGTGCATTGAAAGGAGTGATGAATAATAGAGGGTTGGAAATGAATGTTAAGAAACTTTTGTATGAAAAAATGGTTGTGCCAACTGTGATGTATGGATCAGAGTTATGGGGTATGAAAGTGGAGAGACGGAAACTAAATGTGTTTGAGATGAAAGGCCTGAGGAGTATGATGGGTGTATTTCGGTAGGGTAGGGTTAAGAATGAAGTGATGAGAGCAAGAACGGGTGTGAGGAGAGAAATTGCAGACAGAGTAGATATTAATGTTCTGAGATGGTTTGGCCATGTGAAAAGGATGGATGATGAAAGACTGCTGAAAAGAGTGATGAATGCGAGAGCTGATGGAATAAATGCTAGAGGGAGGCCTAGGTTTGGGTGGATGGATGGAGTAAGGAGAGCCCTGAATGATAGGAGGATGGATGTGAGGGACGCAAGGAGCGTGCTAGGAATAGGAATGAGTGGCGAGCAATTGTGACGCAGCTCTGATGGGCATCTGCTGTTACCATGGGGCTGCATTATACGGAGGTAGCCCTGTGGTAGGGGCAGTAGGGGAGTTGGCAGTTGTGAAGCGACACAGGTTGTGGAAGAGCCTGGAGGATGGGCTGTGGCACTCCAGCAGTGCCATCTGAACGGTCGCTAGCTCCCTCGTCATTGCCCATAGAGCAAAGTATTCCCCTCATTGTTTTCTTTTTTTGATGTCGGCTACCCCCCAATTAAAGAGGGAAACAGCCAAGGTAGATAGAATAGTAGATAGACAAAAATAAAATAAATAAAAAACAAATGAATGAAATTAATATAAACGCGAAAACGAAAATAAAAGCTTTATGAATAACAATTGCCATATATTACAATAAAAATAATGTATAATTACATATTCATGTGTAGGAAACAAAAACAAAAGCTAATACAAAATAATAAGTCACACATATACGTATTCATTATGATACAAAACTAATAAAATATATAGGCAACAATAAACAATAAACATACATATAACAAATAAATAATAACATATAATAAAAGAGTAATCATAACTAAGAATATATGTATTACCAATAATAGCTTATTAATAATAATAACAACTAATACAAGACAATCATAACAAAATCCGAATAAATTTCTTACATATTAACAATAATAAAATTAGTTACACAAAAGTTCACGTACCCCCCAATATATATATATATATATATATATATATATATATATATATATATATATATATATATATATATATATATATATATATATATATATATATATATATATATATATATATATAAAACAATTAAAATAATATCATATATATAAATAAAACAACTAAAATAATATCATATATATATATATATATATATATATATATATATATATATATATATATATATATATATATATATATATATATATGATATATATGATATATATGATATATATATATATAACAATT